>JASAMV010000968.1:0-28898 GCA_030248065.1 Rhynchonema sp. JSB1_4
AAAATTTCCGCGGTCTCTCATCCTATCGAACTGTCCTTCCGATAGACATATTACAAACCCCGCAACGCAAAACCGCGATCGTTCGGTTCCCAACCAAGGTATACGGAGGTTAACGGCCGTTAACCCCGTGATATTTGCTGAAAAAAGTTCTTTTTAATATTTTCCGGTAGATTCGCGCAAAATGTAGTCTGAAGTTACTAGACAGGTCGACAAACAGACATAAAAAGTGGTGTTTTTGCACGATTTATTTGAGAAACAGCTGGTGCTCATTTTTTTGCAAATTGGAGCCTTTTCAAATTTTCCGTGCCCGGTAAAAAATCGGTTTGTTAGTATTGGCCTCTGAAGACCCGTTCGCAACTTTAGATTGAGGTAACTCTATTGTGGCCCTCCCACCCAACCACGTAAAGTCAGACCCGCTTGTATCCACTTACCACTTCAGGTGATGAATCCGAGGCTAACGACAATGAACCGAAATGGATGGCGGAGTTGTCGAAAAGTGCGCGCACCAAATGCAAGCAGTGCACGATCAATATTGCGAAGGTGCGTTTATTTGCTTGATATCCTAATTGCATAACTTAATTTTCATTGAATTGGAATAAAATTATGAAGAATTAGAATTACAAAGCAACATTTACATAATCTGCTATCAATTATTTTTTCCAGAACGCTGGCAAGATCGGATCAAAGAAACCGTCGGCGTGGTATCACGTACAGTGCTTTCACGACAATGCCACGCAACTGGGATTTTCCGGTGATCCAACCAGGTTGATTGTTCTTTCGTCGATAAAAAATTCCATCCATATAAATCTGAATCAACAAAAAACGTTAAAATTTCACAAGTTTAGTTTAATTTTTCTAACTTTCAGCGCCATCTACTTGTTCGACGTTCTGGCGGACGCCGATAAAGATTTGCTCAACCAACTAAAAAAGCTGGAACCGAAGTTTGCAAAATTTTGTTATCTCATGTCATTTTAGTTGCGTCGCGCCGCGCCCTAAAATTCGTCGAGTTCAATTGAAACCCTTCAATTTGCAGCAAGCAAAAGCGCAAAGGTGAGGAAAACACGAAAGAGGAGCCGCGTGAAAAGGTGGCTAAGCCTGACCCGGCCGATGTGGCAAAATTGAAGGTACAAACTATGTTTGCATGTGACACCCTTTTCAAAGTGTGCCTATTTCTGATGTTTCACTCAGACGCAAGCGGATGACATGTGGAAATTGCGCCAAGATCTGAAAGAGCACGTCCACAAGAAAGATCACAAGGCGCTACTCGAGTACAACAAACAGTTGATACCCAGCGGAGAGGAAAGGGTGCGTATTTTTCTTGTTTTGAGTTTCTGAGTCCTACCTTTACCTATAGCTTTTACAGTTCAAACTTTCACTCAAATTGTTTATGTCTTTCAGGTTCTGGATCGTGTTATCGACTGTTTGATGTTTGGCGCGCTCGAACCATGTTCACAATGCAAAACGGGACAGTTGGTGTTCAGGTGATATGCTCAGCTAAAAAATAAGTACAATAATGGAATAGCTAGCTAGATATAGGCAAACTACAGCAACATGAGCTCGATTTCGCAGCTGGCAGAATAGTGAAACATTCGGAATACACGCCACTTTCGAAATCGGGCTCGTGTTGGTGTAGTTTGCCTTTATATCGTGAACCAAAGCGTGAAGGTTGTTTGTTAGTTGTCTGGGAAATGCGCTGGTCGATACTACTGACCCCTGTAAATCTCTTGATTTTCTTAATTCAAAAATAGTCGGCTCTCAGCGCAAACGTCGATCCATCACTTCGACATTAAGCCCATTGAGATGTCAATACAACACTCTGGCCCGCCGATATTATTAAATTTAAAAATCTAGATGGCCAGGGCAGGTGCGATTTAGAGGTCCGATCGCCAAGTATGGTTTCCCCATTATTTCACACTCCATAACATCTGTCGTGTTCTTTAGCACGTCGTTGCAAACCTACAAATGCACCGGCCATCTAACCGAATGGACGAAATGTGATTACGAGTCACGCGACCCGGCGCGTCGGCCGTTCGAAATCGACGACGATTTCGGGGAGAATGAGTGGCTGGTTGAATACAAGTTTGTGAGAATTCTTGTGTTCAATTTCTAACTTGGTGATTGGCTTTCGGATGGACTAATCGCGATTTATTTTTTGATCAGCGATGTAGTTGGGGTTGGATTGCAGCCGCTGTTCAGCTGACTCGAGCTACCGAATACGATGCCTCTAAATCGCCTGCACTTAGCTCGAGGTGATCAAAAGCGGCATAAAACGTGTTTTTCACACACCAATTCCAAAATTTGCTAGGTTTGGTAGCACGACCCCTCCCGCCGGCTCGCTATCTCGAGCTACATGACCAGGTAGATCACTGTGTTGGACACAAATACGTTTTTAATTATCCAATTCCAGGAAGAAGCTGGTACCTGGTCGCAAGCGTGTCTATGATCTGAACCGCAAGTCATCGCTGGCCACGAGTAGCTCCCAACAAAATGGCAGGTTCGCTCACCCGCCCGCGGTTTTGCGAAGCGTCTGAGCGGTAATTATTGTGAAAGTGACAGAACGAAGTCCATATTTCTATTTCAGCAGCCAAGATCACATTCCGGACTCACTATATGCGCGGAAGGGCAAATCCATCAGCGGTGCGTGTAGAAATTTTTGATTTTTTTCCACCAGTTTTGGCGTAGTGCGGTCAACCATCTTTATATCTGTACGTGTCCATATGCTGGATATTTTGCCTATCTGTCGTTGTTGTTTTCGCTATCACCGTTTTTTACAATAGATGTTGTTTATAGTGATTGAAAGTGGCCGTTCCCGATCCCGTCACTCCAAAGAGAATGGACTGTACGGAAACGAATGATCTGAAATTTGGTGATCGTATCGGATCGGACTTGCCTTGGTCGTGCGTGATCCTTGTCCAGCTCAAAAGTTATTCATTATCGTCGGCACATGCCTTTGCACTTTTTGAAAGGGCCTCCACGCTCCACTTACTTAAGCGCTTCGTTGTAAGACTAATTTCATTATGAGCACACTGTGACACGGAGTCCTTTGATGTTTTGAAAAACGAAGCGCCACTGTATCCTCCACTTCAACAAAGTCATGTGACCAGTCCGAAAACAACAAAGGCAGGACCAGTGGTGTCGTTGAGAAATCGAAATTTTCCCATACCCAGCCCAATTTTCGGGAAATTTCCCATACATACCCCCAAAAATCAAAAATTTCCCATACCAGGGGGCGGGTTTTCCAAAAACTCAAAAATTTCCCATACCCGAGGGTGGGGGTTTTGAAAAAAATGACCCCAAAAATCTTCTAAAAGTGCCAAAATTGGTCTAAAAAGTGCTTAAAACAGAGTTTTCTTGCGGTAGTAAGCGATTTTTGACATTTTTGGACGAAAAATGGCCAATTTTGGTACTTCTCGGGGTCAAAAAGTCATTTCTTAGGGGTGCTTCTTCCAAAAATGAAAAATTTCCCATACCCCATACCTCGGGCCGATTTCCCATACCCCATACCAGGGGGGGTAACCCCCCCAACCCCCCCCCCAACGACACCACTGGGCAGGACCGGTCCGATCTAATCCGATCACCAAGTTTAGTGTCGCTCTACGTTTCTGAATTTTCCTCTGGTACTGTAGGCAAGTCGCAGTTCGTCAGCTCGAACAAATCGAAAAGTGCCAAAATGCAAATCAAGGGCGGCGCTGCCGTTGATCCCGATTGTGAGGTGGCTGAGGTGAATTTATTTTGTTCGCGTTTTTTCATCAATAGGCAATTCGTGGCTTCTTGATACGTGGCAAACTAAACTCCCTGAACTCAAATCGTCAACTAAACTCGTCGACTCTCTCCTCAGCGCTTTATGTCGCCTTTTTTTGCTGGAGTTTTGTTATAACCAGTGTTGTAACTATTTTTATTTCCGTAATTGTCCCACCCGGTCTTGTAACTGTGCTTCTATCACAAATTTACGTGCATGGTTTTATGCGCCATTGAGAGCAATAAACCAACCGAATGCATGTATTATTCCTCGCGCTCAGTCAGGGCTGCTTTGGGTTCTTCACTTCTTCACTTCACGATCTGAGTTGACCGCGTACCGATTAGCCCAATTCTTGCGCTGTTTGTAGACTTATTCGTCAGCAGGCAACGCGAAGCTCAGATGAAGCTAGCGTAGTGTCTGATCCCAAATAATTATTTGGAAGTATTTTCCTCTTGCGTAATGCAGGGTGTTTGTTGCCGTTGAAGTTCGATATAAAACTGAAGTGTTTATTCATATTCGTTCAGCATTTCAACGCATATGCGCCTGAAAATGTTTTGCGTTTCAATCTAAAGAGATTGAAAAATTGAAATCGGCATTGAATTGCCTATGTTAACATTTCTTTCGAAGCCGGAAAAAACCAAATATATACATTACAGGAATAAAATAATAAAGAAAATAATAAACATGAACGAAATGTTGGAGGTGGACAGTTAATTTTGCCCTACCCTATGGTACCATGCACAGGTTGCGCACGTGTACAAGGACAAACAGAAAGTGCTGTGGGCGTGTGTGCTGGGAAAGTTCCAGATCGAAAGTGGCACCAACTCGTACTACAAACTGCAGATACTGGAGCACGATAGCAAATCCAAGTTGGTTTTATTACAAGTAAACAAAAACGTATACTTTTTGGATTTACCATTATTATTGCAGATACTGGTTGTATCGGTCGTGGGGTCGTATCGGCAGCACGCAAGGCGGCACCAAATGCGATAAAATGGGCCTGGAATCGGCCAAATCGGACTTCGAAGCGTACGTACTGAATAAGTTTGTACAAAAAAATAATGTTTCAAAAGCGATTTCTGTCTTGCATTCCAGTTTGTATTTCGACAAATCTGGAAATCAGTGGAAAGATCGCGATTCGTTCGTGAAAAAACCCGGCTGTATGTACCCGATTGATGTGGATTATGGACAGGTGGGGGTGGGACACAAGCTTGGGCTTTGTCTTCATTTTTGTTTTATTTTTCGTGTCATAATAAAGTCTTTTTGGCCGATATCACACTTGGTAGTTGGCACGTTATTCGTGTCCGATTTTGGTCGCGTGACTCCGTGTTATATACCGTTTTCGGATACTTGGCACCTGCAATCATGACATACACGTAGAAAGTGCTTTTTCCGCTCGAATTTTTTTTAATTTTCTTGCAGAATGAGGCGGCGGATAACGAATCAGCGGTCGAAGCCGGCACCAAATCGCAGCTGCACGAACGCATTCAAGAATTGATTCGAATGATTTCGGATGTGAAAGAGATGGAGAAAACGATGAAGGAATTCGAGGTTTACAGCAATATTTGTGTATTTCTAGATTTTTATGTTTCCAAATATGCCATGTCATAAATTCATGAACTTCGCTTTTTTCAGATCGATCTGACCAAAATGCCGCTCGGTCGGTTGTCGCAGAAACAGTTGTCTTCTGCCTACACTGTACTCAACAAAGCCACTCATGTTAGTTTGCTTGAAGATTGCGTTTATGCGCGCGGTACCAGTACTCAAAATTATTACGTTTTTGCACGTTTGCTGCGGTGATGCTTCGCAAACTATTTATAAATGCTTACAGTTGTTGCAATCCGAGTCGGCGAATCGTGCACTCGTGCAAGACGCCACCAATCAGTTCTACACGTTGATTCCGCATGATTTCGGGATGGAAATGCCACCGTTGTTGACGTTGGACACGATAAAGGACAAAGTCGATATGTTGGACAGTCTGAGGGACATTGAGATTGCGTACAATCTGGTGAAGACTGGAGGGGATACTGAACGCGACCCACTCGATGTGTGTTATGAGAAGTTGAAGACTGATATCAAGGTTGGTGCTAGCAATGATTATTGCAACTACCTTTTTCATCGTGAGCGAAATTTAGGTATCTGCATTGGGTGCACCCCTTCACTGCCACTTATATATGCGTTGAGGTACAGACTTGTAAAATCAGACAACTTGTTTTGTGGCTTGCAGTCTCACCGTTTGATTCCATGCGCCATGAATGCAGAAACCAAATGAAACGAAATGAACCATCATGGACATTGGTTTATTATCGAAAAAGTAGTCAATCATTCACGGTGCCTTTAGCCTAACATGAATATTCGTCACGATGACGATAAACTGTTTGTTTTCCGTTTCGTGTCACTATAAAGAGGGCAGACCATATTTTCTCCCAACACATGTGTTTATCAACATTTGTTCAGGTCGTGGAGCACACCGATCCTATGCACAAACTGATCAACGATTACATGAAGAACACGCACGGCGCCACGCATATGCTCAACTTGAAGTTGATTGATGTGAGTTTGGTTTTGGCGAATCTCGCGTCGGGTGGCATTTTATGCTGTTTGCAGTGTTACCTTTCGGCCTATGTGTGGTCTAAATTTGGGCGGAAGTTTGCGTAGCGTGACTTTGATCATGACCGTCAAACATAAATGGCCCGTTACGACCAGATAATGTAAAGTGTTTCGCAAGGCCACCGTAGAATGGTGTGGCACAACCATTTTTATGTTGCTACAGTACATGCGGTGATCTAAAAGCTAATGCTGCAGCCCTGTCTCTAAACATGATTCAAGCAAAGAACTACAAGCCCTGTCTCTATCAGCGGATGCAAAAAGTGGATGTGGCAAGTTCTGATTTACATGTGTGTCACCTTTTTGGGTCCAGCGGCCATTTGGTGCGTTCGCACTGACGACGTTCTAGTGGACGCCTATGAAAGCACGGTGAAACGCAGAAATATCACTGTCGTTACATGATTTGAACTTTTCAACATCGCCCCGCCCACAAACATGATGGAGTTCTGTCCGCTCTCCCATTCAGCTATTCGAAGTGTCACGCGAAAGTGAATCAGAGCGTTACGCGCCACATTCGTCCAATACGAATCGTCAGCTGTTGTGGCACGGCAGTCGCACGTCGAATTACGTCGGCATTCTCTCACAGGGACTGCGCATTGCACCGCCAGAAGCACCCGTGGTTCGTAGATATTTGTAGAAATTTGAGATTTCTGAATAACTCCTCCGATGCGGAAGTGTTTTGTTGCCTGTCTGGCAATAATATTTATAGTGGTCGATAAAGTTGATATCATATCGGTCAGTCGTAGCAATGCAATCAGCTTGCAAACATGCGACCAAAGCAGATCCGATCCGATCACTGAAGTTTAACCCCGTCCGGTCTTTTGGACATTTGGACGTCGAATATGTGTCGAATGGCCGAGACGAACGTTTCACATGATCATGCATGATGTCATGTTAGAGTGTGTTTTCATTGCAGACGGGCTACATGTTCGGCAAAGGCATCTATTTCGCTGACATGGTCACGAAATCGGCCAACTATTGTCACGCCTACGGCGGCAAGGAGGGACTGTTGATGTTGTGCGAGGTATGGCACCTGTTTTCCGTGCTTTTTTAATTTCCAAAAAAGTTTCTCAATCACTTATTTTCTTGCACACAGGTGGCGCTTGGCGAAATGCAGGAGCGCACGCAGGCTCACATGGTCACCAAACTGGACAAGAAGTACCAGAGCACGAAAGGTAGGCGTGCACGGCATTTTGTGATTGAGGGCACAAGTGAGCGTAAAATGACGTGCTGGCTGTTCGGGTGTCGGATCCAATAATTTTGTGACATGATGCGGCGTCAACCACTTCACAGTGCACCTTTTACTTATGGTCATATTTTTAAACTCATATTTTTAACACATATCCTTGCTCATTCAGGCATTGGTCGAACGCAGCCGGACCCGAACCATGACCGATTGCTTGAAGACGGTGTGAAGCTGCCGATGGGCAAAGGAATCGAGACGGACAAAACTCGCAACACGTCACTGCTCTATAACGAGTTGGTTTGGGTTGTTTGTTGTTGTCGTGCGCAGGGTGACCGGTAGTGATGTACGGAAGTTGTGTTTCATCGCTTTGGGATTAACTACTGGCTGACAGACGGTTCCAATCGAAGAACTGGAACTATGGACGTTCAGTACCTTCCATGCAGAATCGGAATCCAACATTTTCGTTCGCCACACTGGTGTAGCTGGGGGGGGAGTTGGGGGAGCCCCCCAAGGTACAGTAGGTAGGTAGGTTGACGCTCCAGCCTGGTACAGTAGGTAGGTCGCCGCCCGGCGGCTGACACAGTAAGTTGCGATTTTTGGCTCAAAACGGTATGCAATCGGTATTTTTCACTCCAAATAGGCGAAAAATCGCGCGAAATTAGCGTTTTAGAGTACATTTTCATCAATATTTAGACCTAAAAAAATTCTTCCCCCCCCTAGCTCGGCCGGTACAGTAGGTAGGTTGCCGCCCCGCCTGGGTAGCTACATCACTGGTTCGCCATGAATTTTTCGTTCACTGTGGCACGTATAGAGTGTGATGCACCAATGGTAACAATGCCAAAGAAACCAAACCGGCGTTTACCATGTAGAACCAGTGATGTGGTTGGGGGGGTATGGGGGTAATACCCCAAACTGGCTAGCTAGCTTTCTTGCTCCGGTCATCAAGTCAAAAAAGTGTTGATTTTAGTGCCAAAATGACCATTTTATGGGCCAAAATGGTCAAATTCGCTCAAATTTTCTCACACATGTACAAAAACAAGCATTTTAGGGCGTATTTCGGCATAATTTTGACCAATGTTTATACCCCTGTTTTTGACTTCTAGACCAATACCCCCCAAATCGGGGTACCCGGATAGCTAGCTATGTAGCTTTCTTGCTCGGACCAACTACATCACTGTGTAGAACGTTTCACTATAAGGTTTACTTGAGAGAGTTGGTTGTCCATCATCCAAACCAGTTTTAAATCTTCTGGACATAAACTGCAGATACTCAGTTTGTCTTTGTCACATCACGAGTTTGGCTTGATCCTTCCAGATACATCGTTTACGACGAGAGTCAAGTTCGCATCCGTTACCTTCTGCGATGCAAATTCTGAACTGTTCAATTCTATTCCAGTCGATATTTTTTTTGTTTTTCACTTCGTGCTCATTTCTTTCCCGTTCTCTTATTCTCAATCTATATGAAGCACTTCTGCGGTTGTTTGCCTATTGAATTGCCTCTTGTATCATGCCGTGAATGATTTTTTTCACGTTTTCCTTTCCTGCAATCGATTTTGCTTTTGCTCAACGTTGTCATATTAGAAAATTGATTGATTATGTCCCAATCCCAGATCGACTGTTCCATTTTTGGTTGTTATTCTTTGGTGTGTTCGGGTAATTTCATTTGATTCTGGTCTGTCTAGGTTCATGGTAAAATCTAGAATGTCAAACATTTGAAACCAATGTTGATAGATTGATAGAAATTGCATTGTCTACCTTTTTCGTCTTGAAGTCAATGTTATCTTCAGTATGAATGAAGTGAGTGCGCTGTTAAAACAGGTGCGAAAGAAAGCAAAGCAAAATTCAATAAAAAACTTTCTCGCAACGATTATAATAGTGTGCCAGAGCCCAGAAGCATACATTTACAGTATGTATAGCGACCGAAAGTAAAGCAGTTCCTCCATCTCAATGGCACAACGGTATTTCTCAACATCCATCGAGTTTGATAAACGGAACTAAAGGAGGAAAGCAAAACAGTTTGCTGCAAAGTAAGACTAAGTTTTGCCTGTGTGGGCAGGGTGAACCGAATAGGACACTTGTTGTTGACAACGCACGACAGTTCGGTTAAAAGGTCCCGACTGCATGTCAACTTCAGCCAAAAGCTCGAATCAAGCATTGCGCATGCTTTTGGGGGTCATGTGGCCATCTGGTGTATTCGCACTGACGATGACCCGGTTTGCAGAGGAAGTAAAGAAGTAAGACACTGGCTGGCACTCAGAACTCGCATTTCAGTGCAATTCAAGTTGCATGCACACGAGCATCAAGCCACCCAAAAGCCTGTGAATTTAACTGAGTTAAGTAAGTGACTGGACTAATAATTGGGTATTTGATATGTGGGTAACTCAGATCGTCAACTGAAGTCGTCAACTCGAAAGCAGCCCTGAATGAGCGCTGGAAATAATGCACGACATTCGGCATCGGTTACTTCAGTTGACGATCTGAGATGACCACATGACGCCGACTGATCTCGTTTCAACCTCGAAAACAATTTAAATGTGTATATGAGAGCGTACCGACTTACGCGCTCTGTACCAATATTCTGAAGTTGCTTCTATATGATCACAGTCCGTCAAAATGACATCCCCCGCATTACAAACAAAGCGTGATTCCGTCGTCACCAAACAAACATCCAGATCCAGTTGCTTGCATTATTGCCGACGACAACCAGTTGCACTCAGCTCAGTGCTGCACCCACACTGAATCAATAAAAGCATCAATCGCAGAATAGACACTGTTTTGTAAGCCGTGACGCTATTATGCTGCTCGAAGCTTACTGAGATTTGCTGATACTCCTGCTGCAAGATGCAAGCTGACCAACTGCTTGCGTAACGCAGTGCAGAACTTTGAAAGAAGAATAAACAGTGTGTGCTTTGAATGCTGTCGTGATAACGTCGCAGAAAAAAGGAACTCAACTCAGTGCTGTTAAACATCATGTTGCTCAGCTGATACCCAATCATGTTCACTGGTGATTGGTTGATCATTTGCATTTTGACAACCGCTCTTGATTGGGTTGCTGCGCAATTGGCAGGTGTGTTTGGAAATAATCTTTTCGATGTTTCAGTGATCCCTTTGGATAATTTAAGAGACAGACTTCTCTGTTCATACGGACATGATCATAATCCATCATCACTGGTCACCTTGAGGAATATAAACCGCCAGTAATGTTAGAAAGTTGTTTGGACCAGAACGTCGCAAAAATCGTTGGAAAATATCGCTATGTGGAGGTCCACGCTCACACGAACGACACAACTTTTATGCAGACCTCATATTGCAGCATCACAATGTCGCGAACCCAAATCGCAAGGCTACGCGTGCGGTCCGAGCCCGGTCACGACGGTGATGTGGTACTTCGATACATCGATCAGGGAATGCCTGCAATTCGAATATTACGGATGTGGCGGTAATGGGAATAGATTTGTGAACAAGGAGGACTGTTGGAATGGATGCGCCACTTTGGGTACGTCAGGGGTTTGAATCAAAGTGGAAAATTATAAGCAATAAACACTACGGCCTTCCCCACCGAATAACCATCTTTCGCACAACCACGTTGGTCCGGAGTCAGCCTTGGGCCTTGGGTCGATTTTTCGACAAGGCGGATTCGGAAGTTCACTCGACCAGCGTAAAGTTGTTAACTTACGGTCAAAGTCTTACTTCAAAATGACGTTGTTGATACATGTATTACGAAATTTGCAATCACAATTACTCTGCCCAAGGCTACGATCGAGACCGACTCCAGACTAAGCAAGATGGTATACAGGTTGAAAGTTCTCGATGGAACAGGGCACCTACAATACTCATAGTCATAGTTGCTATGATAAAAGGGGTTTGCCCGTCATGCTTGTAATGACACGAAAGCTCTGGGTCGTTGTCATATACATTTTTCTCAAAACATGTGTCCCTTGCAGCGCAGTGCGGCAAAGGCGATCCGGCATTGGATGGTTACGGGTTCTATTTCCGATGCAATCCATTTCGATCGTGTCCCCCCGATTATGAATGTGTGCCGGACAACAGCAAACCGAATGTCACCACGAACACGTTGTGCTGTCCTCTGGCTGGTTCGTTGCTGTTGTTTGTATATCGGGAATCAGCGCAAATTTGATAACCACGATAGTATAACTTGTGTGTCCTCATGCTGTGTCACTGGCACCAAAATTTGCCTATGCCCGAGTCAAGTCCATGCCAATCGATTTGCTTTCAAAATTGATACGGACCAAAGAGAATAGATTGTATTACTAATGCATACTGTTTCAGGGCGAATTTGTGAGCTGCCAGTCGACCGCGGTCAGTACTGCGGTGTGGTGCAGCAGTCGCGCTACTACTTCGATGTGGGCGTCAAAATATGCCGTCAATTCACGTACGCCGGTTGTGGTGGAAATGAAAACAACTTCAGACAACACGGCGATTGTTTGAAATTCTGTGCGCATGCCGGTCCGTTTGTCTTCTCGACAGCTTCATCGGATGTCTTCTTTACACAGGGAACTTTTCTTTGAACCACTTCAACAATAGAAATTTTAATTTAGACCGGCGCAAATCCAACCAACTTGAGGACTCCGAAATCACAGCCGTTTTAAAAAAATTCCCAAGCGTCAAATGTCAAGAAAATAACACGACCAATGCGGATGCCATCCACTGGCCAAGTTTAATCTTCCGTACCACGATTTTCATGTGATGTTTCAGTAAGTTGTCTGGTCGGCAGTCCCGTGCCTGACGGCACTCCGAATCAACTGCGTGCGTGTTACGAGGACAAACACTGTCCCACCAACCACACGTGTGTGTCAAGGGAGGGCAAAAAACGAATTTGCTGTCCCAGTGCAGGTGGGTTTCTTATCTTTTCATATCCTCTTCCATTCTTTCCGACATGATGTTTCACAGACTACGTTTGTGGCCAACCACTTGACCGAGGCGGCAGTTGCCAATCGGCGCCCCCATCCGACGCCTGGCATTTTGATCTGTCCACTGGCACTTGTGAGCCCTTTGAGCATCAGGGATGTGGCGGCAATTTGAATCGGTTCAAGTCGATCGAACATTGCGCGGAGTATTGTCTCGGTTGGTCGATACGTACATGTTGGTGGATTGGTAATTGAATTCAGATCCGTGTTTGAACGAACCCACGATTCATGCATGACCATGTTGTGTTAGGTGGGAAAGCTTGGCGGTGCAAGAAAGCACATGCGTGTGGAGGAGTGCAAAGAAAAAGTGCGCTACGGGCAACAGAAGCAGTACGTGTGAAATAACGAATTGTAAAACGCACCTTTTTACGGTTCGTGAATTGGCGACATAACTTTCAATATATTAGGATAAGACGGGGTGCGCACCCGCGCAAGTGTCGGGGTCTGCATAAATGCGCTTTGCCCCGATCACGAGCGTGCGTCACACCCGTTCGTCTCGTCCAGCCCAATCGTCCACTGGACAGCAGTGTTCGAACGGCGGGATCCCGATCCCGATCCCGATCCCGGGATCCCGGGCCCTTTTTGTGATCCCGATCCCGATCCCGATCCCGTCATTTTGAAAAAGACAATCCCGATCCCGCCCAAAAAACTACCGGGATCGGGATTAAGTTTTGAGAACAAAAAGTAAAAAGTTATGCAATCATATTCAAGCTTTGTAAGGGCGCGCCATGCAACGCGGGCGCGGGTCGCGGTCAGAAAATATTGTACTGTATATTCCACACCCCGCGAT
Organism: Rhynchonema sp. JSB1_4; assembly: GCA_030248065.1. NCBI lineage: Eukaryota > Metazoa > Nematoda > Chromadorea > Monhysterida > Xyalidae > Rhynchonema > Rhynchonema sp. JSB1_4. Next base: position 13,250 of record JASAMV010000968.1, read on the forward strand.
TGCTGCCGCACTTGCGTCGCGGTTTGCACACTTGACATTTGTTTGGTGCAACAAAAAATACCAGCGTCAGCGACCGCAGCTGCCGTACAAAGCGCTGATTGTTCATTTTTGTGTGTAACTTATAATGTTTTAGTTTTTTTGCATTTTCAGTGCGCAAACTCCCGCAAGTGCGGGTCACCTGAAACATTATTTAGCGGCCATGCAAACGCGGGGCAATTGTTGGACATATACAATATTTTTCTGACCCGCGCCCGCGTTTGCATGGCCGCGCCCTAAGAGGTTCCCGACGGCTGATTCCGAGTGTGATGAAACCGCAAGCACCACCAATCAACAAGCCGAGCTAGAACTGAACGGTTACACAAAGTTGCATCGAACAAAGGGACTCAGTTTCGAGGAAATGTTGTCATGGTGGGCAACAAATGAGACAAAGTTTCCGAGACTGGCACATCTAGCTTTCAAATATCTAAGCGCTCCGCCTACGAGCGTGCCTTTTGAACAGCTCTTTTACAGTGCAGCTCATTTGTTTGATGACAAAAGATACTGCTTGAAACCAGAAAATGGTGAAATGCTTGTCTTTTTGTCAATGGCTTTGCCACTGATCGACTACAATTATGATCTTTGAACTAACTTCTCCGTCATCAGCTATTCTCGATTTTCAATCGGCTTTAATCACAAAAAAAAACCCCCCTTTGCCAGGGTGGCCTACGTCGTGTAGGGCTTACGTCAGTGATCGGACCTGAAAACCTATGAAACGTTTTTTTCCCCGTTCGAAACTCGGCACCTATCAAAACGTGCCAAAGCGGTAGAGGCGAAAAGCGAAAATTTTGACGTTTTTGTTCCCGAAGCCACAAAAGCCAGTGCAAATGCGTGCGTGTACTTGACGCGCGCAGCGCGCGATTTTTTGAATGTTCAATAGCCAAAATCTTGCGATTTTGGTTTATTCCTTTTGATGACTTTTGGGAGGAGTACGATACCCTCTGAGCGGCTGAGTGGGAATGAAACCCCAGGTACCTCACGCCACTGTGCTTGTTCAGATTCGGCAGTGTACTGATTAAATCCAGTGTCAGTCAAAGGAATAGAAGCGCGAGTATCGCGCGTAAATTCTTACTTTTTTGTTCCCGGAACCCTAGAAGCTAATAAAAAAAATGCATTTATCTGACGCGCGAAGCGCGCGATTTTGTTTGAGAGTAAAAATCTTGCGATTGGGAGGGTCCTTTTCTTTTCTTGTGGCCTCTCTGAGGGGTACGGTACCTCCTAAACGGCTGAGGGGTACATGTACCGTACCCCAGGCATAAATAGCCGTGGGCTAAACAAAAAATAGCCCAGGGCTATGAAAAAAATAGCCCTGGGCTATCCGCGCAGCGCGCAAGGTATGGGCTATAGTCCATTTAGCCCATAGGCGTGTACGCCCCTAACTGCAGGCACCTGCCCGAGTGGGACGTTGGCGTACATCAACACATTCACCGGTCAGCCTCAATTGTGTGACATTCGATCCGACTACAACGCGTGTCCGGTTGGCTTCGAGTGCATGCAGACATCACCCAGGGCTGCCACCTGTTGCACGGCCGAAGCGCGATGTCCCACCGCTGAATCGGTCATCATGTTAGCATTGCACTCATATGGGCTGCAACTGTGCATGGCTGCCTAAAAATCTATTCTTTGTGTATGTATGTGCAATGATTTCGTCGGAAGTGCTGTCCTTTGGCTATTTCTAACGTAGGCGACGCAAGCAAGCCGTAGATAAACGAAGTCGACGCAGTCCTGAATGAGCGCTATAAATCTACATATGGCCCGGAATGCTGCGCTTGTCTTCGACTTCCGTCGATGACACACTACAAGAATTTTGCACTATTTCATCCACAGTGAAAAATATTCACCAACCTCAGAGTGGTTGCTTCTGAGCATGAACAGGCAAACTGTCGTGTTCACAAAATATATAGGGCAAATCTGATTGTGCATAACCACTCATTGAAACATCAGGTTGCATGACGCAATCGCCCCGAATCCATTGGCAAGTCTGGCAGCCGTGTCGTTACCGGGTGCTGTGGTGGAGTGCGTACCTGATAGGAAACACGCGTGTCCGGCTGGTTTTACGTGCACGCAGGCACCGAACAAGGTATACATCTGAACGCTTGGTAAGGGAACAAAGGTAGTGATATGATGTGCCTCGGTCATGTGAGTTTCAGCCGCCTCTACAGATGGCACCATTTTTTAACCAGTATGTGAACATTGTTTGTCGGCCTGCCGAGAAACGTCGTTTGCACGCAAGTAATCACATGATCAATATGGCACCATGGATGCTAATCTCAAGGTGTTACCACCAGCACCAGCGATTTTAAAGCTTCGTTATATATACATACCTGGTGTTGACCGATCAGATCACTAAGTCCGATGTGCTTCTCGGAATGTTAGAGCCCGGCGCACAAGACGCTCACCAACACTTTCCCTCATTTCCAGCAACACATTTGCTGCACCGAGCCGGTTGAGTGTCCACGTGGAATGGCCACACTCAGGGATTACGGTATTCGGCGGGGTGAACCACACTACTGCACCACCGGTGTACCTGGCAGCTGTCCTGATGAGTATGTCTGCACGCGCACCAAGCATGTCAATACGTTCGTATGCTGTCAACCCAGACAGGTATGGCTAGCTGGGTGATGTTTCAACTTGGCTCGTCATGAACAATTTGTCTGTTGTTGGATTTTGCACGAGCAATGATGTTTCATGCTGGCAGCTCCCTTGTGTTTTTGGGTGCGCATGACTATCTGGTGCATTCACACTGACGATGACCTGGTGCACTGCCCGTCTGTGAAAACTAGCCGTAGCAGGTTGTAACCTGCCGTTTGCGCACTTCGGGGATGGCGTGACACAAGCTTCAAGGCCATTGTGTGCAAAGTTACAGATCTGTCTCATGCCACTGATGGACGAAGTTCTACTCGAGCCCAGGCCCTGCACCCCTGGAATGGACGAGTGCCCGAAGGATACGTTGTGCTTGCCGCTGCCTGGCGATGATATGCAAGGTATACAGTGCGTGATGACCTAGTAGTTTTACGGTTGCAACCCCAAACTCAAAACAATCTGCAATTTCGCGAGCACAAAGCACGTGCAGTTGGGTTTTACAGCTTCTTTGCACGAATTTCAACCAGCGCAAAAATTAAAAAAATGATAACTCCACGGAAACACCTGTTTTATATACGCTGGTGAAAGTCAGTGCTCCAAACACTGTCATCGTATTCAGGCAAAGCAAGAGTTTGTGAATAAAGATCATGTGCGAGATTTCACCGGAAGCTGCCTTCCTATCACTGTTGTCTGATGTTTCACAGGTCCGGCGCGTGATCCGGGCCAATTAAAGTACATGTGCTGCTACGATGTGAAATACCACGAATGTTTGGATGGCAGCATTCCGTTTATGGATCCGGCCAGCAAGGCGCCACGAAACTGCAACCCTGATGATCCAAAGGTTGGTCTGTGTACCAAAAGTGGGAAAACATGAAATTTTTCAACAGTGCAATCTTGTTATTTATTATAAGCATATTTGTGGTGCAACTACTGCCCACTCGACCAAAGGGTATAGTGGGAGTGGGGACTGTGGTGGAGAATTACCTGATCAAAACAGGCAGGACCGGACCGATCACTTGTTGTAATTTGAAACCAATTGTCTGATTGTCCATGTGGCACAGGCGTGCCCGGACGGGTTCGGCTGTGAGCGATTCAAGGATGGGACGTATGGGTGTTGCAAAGCGAAAGTGCAGTCGAAAGAAGGACAACGAGCGCCGACATCGAAGTCGATGTGCATGATGGCAAGGTATGTCAATTTGGCTTCGTCATGGTCCACATCCATAAAACCACCTCGCAGGTGTTCCTGAGGTCACATGGACATCTGGTGCATTCGCACGGATGCATTGCCGTCTGTGAAAAACCGGTCAAGAAAACCGTGCCTTGCAGAAGACGTCATACTGTAATCGGGATTTGAACAAAAGCCTGGGAAAGAGACAGCTGCAAACCAGTGCTCACTACCGTACCGATTAGCTGATGTTTCAACGATTGCAGAGTGCGAGCCCCGAGCTGGCAGCCAACAGAATGCAGTGGTTGGGTTGATGACCAAACGTGTGCTCCAGATACAGCATGTCAATTGAGCACAAATGGGAAGTTTTACTGCTGTGAATTATTGACCTGATCGCAACTTTCTTGTGATGTGATTTTGTTTGCAGGTGCATAAAAAATGTTGGATAAAAGGATTAGAAATAGCAGCTTTTCGGGTGCATCTTTCTGTGTCAACCACAGTGACGCAAATGAAATGTGTCGTAGTGCGTGGTGTGCTCAGCATAAAGCAGATCAACACTTGAGAATCTCTACAGCACTCATTTGTCGAAACATTCCACGGTCAAATGAATTATCAACTTACATAATCAAATTGCAACACAAATCAAAGCTGACAACCCAATTACACAATGCTTCTTTCGAACACGCTTCTTTAATAGATCAACACCAAAGAGATAAAGATATTCACATTCAGTATGGACTGACTGATTCGAGTGAACGTACATACCCTTGATGACGACGGGGCTTGAATGCATCGCCACATTCAACGCATTTGAATGACCGTGATCCGAGTGAGTGAACAAGTGTTGAATCAGATGTTGTTTCCGAGCACCGCGTCCAACTGAATGGTCGTTCGCTGTTGTGGGTCGTCAGTTGATGTCGCTTCAAAAGGCTCTTGCTTTTGTAGTCGCCATTGCATTCACTGCATTTGAACGACTTTTGTGTGACTTCGCGTGCGCATAAAGCGGTGTGAATCTTTTGATTCAAAAATGTGGTAGCACCACGTTGTGAACATTTGAATGGTCGCTGATCAGTGTGAATGAGCGTGTGGGTATGTACTGTAGGGCATAACTGCCTGGGGGCCCATCGGGCCCAGCCACAGGGAGGTATAGCAAGCCTTGGGCCCCCTGGGCCCCCAGGTAGATATGTCTGTGAAAAAGCGCTGGGCCCCCAGGTAGCTACGGCCTATTGTAAGGTCGGCGTTGGTTGTGAATTTCTTCGCACATTGAACACACTTGAATGGTCGTTGATCGGAGTGTCGCTGAATATGCACACGCAGGTACCCCTTTGCTTCGAGTGCCTTCGAACATTGAGTGCACTTGAAGGTCGCTGATTGCTGTGCGCGTTCTGGTTCATGGGACTTGAGCACGTAGCCGATCTTGAATTTGCCGTCCACATTTCGCGCATTTGTATGGTTTGACATCAGAGTGGACTTGGCTGTGCGATGGCGAACGAGATCCTTTTGCTGTTTGAATGCAGAACCACACAGGGTGCACTTGACCGGTCGGTGATCGGAGTGAATGAGTGTGTGCGACTGGAGTTCGACTTTTGAGTTGAACCGCCTCGAACATTGAACGGCCCCGTTCCAAACCGGGACTTCGCGTGTTCAACGTCGAATTCCACTGCAAAGATTCATTCATAGCTGGCTTCTGCAGCAGTCAACCGTCTCTGAATTTCGGTGCGTTTCTGCTTATTACATAGTTTTGAGGTCATTTGGTGCTTTCGCACTGATGATGACCCGGCGCACCACGCACGCCCATCTGTGGAAACAGGGGAAGCGGGCAATAAAGAACACGCTGTATAATTTACGTATCTACGATAGGATTGTTCATATTGTGGAAGACTGATGGGTTTATTCACTGACATACGCTGCCTGATGTTCAATCAATTCGAAATATTGGCACTGTGCACTTGTTATGGGTCTTTTGTTTGTCCTTTGGTTCTCAAAATTCGATAGACTATGCATTATTTCTCTCAACTTTTTGGGCTCTATTTGCACCGCGATTGAAACATTTTTGCAATTCTCAGCAACAATTCACTTCAAGTAAAATTTCGCGCTGCCTGCAGTTGTTAACATTTAGATTCGCAACAGAGAAAAACAAGATAAAATTCTGGTGCCAGAACTCCGAAATTATAAACGCTAGTGTTTTTTTCACATTTTCAGGTGCCGTGGAACGGCACGTGAATTTGTAGGTCACGACTGATAAGCACGTTGTTGAACTGATTATAAATATGAATTATCTTTTGTCATTTGTGAGCTCGTGACTGTCAAAAAGCAATATTGTCATCAGTCTCAGCCATGCCAATGAGCCTTCTCCAGCTATATGTATAATACATACTGTATATACATTAGGTTCCAATTCATAATCACACGTCGCTCTTGCACGTCGCTCTTGACTTTCAGAGGCGAGTACCTGAATCGACGGCCGCCACTTGAAACGTGTCCAGTTCTTGCGATTCGCAATCCAGTTGGCATGTGAGCGCGATCTTGCCTGAAAATGAAAGGAAAATATGTGGGGACGACATCAATTAACTACATTGTTCGTGTCAATACGTTAATACGTTCTCAAGCTGATGATGCTTTTACGCTCTCATTATTGCTGACGGGGTGTCAGTTTTTGGACCTTCGTACACACTTGGTCTGTTCATCAAACGCCTTTTTTTCATACCCAACATTCCGAAAATTATAGTTCTTTGACGTTCAGCTCGGCATCAGAGGTATACTGTAACCGTAACAACGAGTTAGGCTGATTTGGGCGCAGGCGGTATAATTTAGTAACATTTACTGTAGCATCTACTGTACATGTATATCTAAACAAGTGTAGGTGTACAGCAATTTCCATTTTTTTAATTGCCACCAGGGTTTCATGGTGACCTTCATTAAATCATTGTTAACGACTTGCATCGTACTTCGTGGGGCGGGTAACGAAAAGTTAATCGCTAAGGCAAGCTGTTAATAATTTGTGTCTCAAATGACATGAAAGAACTTCAATTGTTTACTAACAACAACAAGCACAGCTCATGGTTTGCTTGTGGGTGTGAGTGTCAGATAAACTGGCACGTTTTTCAGACATTATTTATGATCTGTTTCTATGCATCCTTGTCCGTGAGACATGAGGAACTCTTGGCTTGTCTCGGGTTTCCAGAGAGTCGCTACAACACTTTTGGAGCGTATAATCCCACAAACGTAAGGTTGGACGCTCTACAAGCTTTATGTAAAATTACTACAGCACGTACGCTTGTCAGGCTTATAATGTACTTACAGTACTGTGGTCAAAACAAGTCGTCAAAACAAGTCGTCAAACAATATGTATGTACTGTATTAATTCTCGCGCTCATTTGGGGCTTATGATTTGACGACGGTCTTACTTAGCCGTTTGTCACGCTTGTATCTGCGTGCCATGTGGTGCCTGATTGCATACTTTTGTTGATCATACGTCTTAAAGTTGTCGATCAGACTTATAGTGCAGTCGTCAACACCGATCGTCAACTCTCCCGTCTATGTACATACGTTCTCGCGTTCATTTGGAGCTGCTTGTGTTGACGCAGAGAGCTGACCACTTCAGTCGACGTCTGTACAATTAGCCGTCAATCATAGTCTGTGATGTGCAACGCTAGTCGTCGTCACAACAAATCCACTCTTTGTCAAAACGACCCTAAAACCAAAACTGAGATTAAATTAGACCAAGTTCTTTTAATAGTCTCATCAGAAACCCGAGTCCGACGGGCACTAATGACACCCACCTCCCCTCATCCAACAAACCCGGTAGTATCAAATTTATCATCACATTTTGCGTAAACAACGTAACAAGTTCCTAAGGGTTGATCTCACTATATATAGACCACACCTCTCCTGTCATTATTATAACTGCAGCTATATACAGTACCACGTCACCAATTGTCCCGTTGCGACGGAACAGACCAAAATAGCGTCAAAAAACAATAATTGCTCAGGGAGCTTCCGCCATGAGGCTGGGCAGTGTGCTGCGCATCTATACCTTGTTCACAGTCTGTCCTCCAACGATACAAGTGCGAGCGCGACCATTAATTAGAGTATGCTGTCATCGTCAGTTTTTTCCTTCAAAATGGCTTCTTAATTGTAAATTCAGAGATATGTATACGTTGTTGAGATTGGTTTCCGGATCACCACTATATTTTCGGGGGTAAAGCGGATTTTTCATGACAAAAAACGAAAAACGTCCGAGGGCAAAATACCTGACTTTTTTTGGAAAAATTGCAACTGCGTATCCACAACAAACAACGAGTCAAATGTTGTGCAGTACTAATCATTGTCGGCTCAGTCACGAAAATATTAATTATGCATTTTCAAATCATCTGACAGAATCACACATGATATTTCATCCGTCCCCATGGTATTACCCACGTGACAGATTAGACACATATTGCAGCGATGTTTTGTTTCTTATTTCATGAATATTTGACGCTAGATAAATGTTTCTTTGACCTTTCAAATACAGAAGCTACCTCAGTCGGCACTTCCTTCCGCAACCAACACTGTCCTCTCAGTTATTAGTTTCAAGAAGAGCTTTCAAAATTGTACTGGTTGGCGTTTGACAAAAGCTCAATATCAAGGGTGCCCATAGTCATAATGGAAAATGGAAATGAAAAAATATTCTATGTCCAAGTTTTCCATTTCCATTTTTCAATATGACTAAGGGCGTACTGGAAAATGGAAAATGGAAATGAAACAAAACATTTTCTGTGTAAAATCTGACCAATCAGCGGCCGAGAATTAAGTGGAACAGAAAATGTTTTTGTCACATGGCAGAACATGACTGCTGCAGAAAACGTATTATTTCATATTTCCATTTTCCATTATGACTAAGGGCGCCCTAACCGACAGTTCGGTCGGCAGCGCAGCACCACGTGCTTCATTTGACAAATTTAATGCCATTATTATTGTGCTTTCGCTTCTGTTCGTTATGGTGAATAAAACAACTAAATATGTGCGCAACAACTTTTCAGTTCATACCCCCAATCAACGTTGCTAACCGCCAAGAAATAAATATATAGACCCAATCGAAAAATGCATCAAAAGCTGTTAATCGTGCTAATCCTGGGCGTCCTATTACACCTGGGTAGTGCCAGTTTATTCTGGAACGGTGAGTATCTTGACCGCCAATTCTGGAGTGGTTGACGTTTATCGTCCCGCGCCGTCATTGACCGACACAAATTGTTAGCCGGCGAAAATGGCAGTCTTACATGTTTTCCCGTATTCATTCAGGGCCGCTTATCACAGTGCTGCGTCATTGATAATACACATACAATATGTACGACACACGGATTTCTCAATAAGGCACAGCGATGTGGTAGAAAAGACAAGAAGAGTGTTTTAGTGCCCCAGCGCCCTTAGATGTCAGGAAGTTCCTGCTCACGTCGCTTCTTGCTCATATATGCGTCACAGAAATATTCGCAATGGCGAAACATGGTGATTGGACCGGTCATGTCTTGGTCTCGTGACTGTTTTCTTTGTTCATTTTGGGTCTGCGGAACAAGTGTCAAAATCGATGGAATCAGTAAATTTCTTACACCATCCTTTGGTTAAAAAAAGGTCACGACAGATCGATCCGATGTGTCGGATGGATGAGATCCGTTGACCAAGTTCGCTATCACTCAATCACTCATTCGCACTTGCTTTGCAGATCCATTCAGTCGTCTGATCAAAGTCGAGGTGCACGCCAATGAGCATGACGATTCGGTCGGTCCGCACTTTGTCTGGACACGAAGTCGTCGACTGCTTACATCGCCCTATTTGCGATTCAGACGCCAGGCAGAGCCAACGTCGATGATGTTAGACGCTGCTCCATTCGTTGAATGATAAACAGATACATATATACATAGGACGAGGTGCTGGTCAGTTTATAGTTGTCTGTCATAAAGCACACGCGGCACATCTGCACATGCACCTCACGGCTGATTGTAAGATGGTTGACGTTTATCGCGCACCTCGTAATCATTGACGTGGCTGTTTGTGAGATGAGAAAGGAGAAAAAGAATGGACACCATCAGGGCGTACCCTGACAAAAAAAACGTAGTAAAGGCAAACTACGCCAACACGAGCCCGATTTCGGAGGTGGTAGATTAGTGAAACATTCACACGTGGCTGCTGATTTGGGAAACGTTACGGGGTGGGGGAAAAGACGGGGGGGGGGGGGTTTTCTTTTTTTTTTTTTTTTTTGGGGCCCCACCCCCCGGGACGGCGCGCGGTTTTTGGGTGTTTCCTACGCCAAAACATACTGCGACACGGCTGAAGCACTTTACAATCAGCTGCACCTCACACGCACCGATCTATTCTTGTTTCGGACAGGAAGAGCTGTCGACTTCAGAAAAGCGCTTTATGCTCTTGAACGATTTCTTGGCCACTTTCTCCACCATGTTCAATTTATTACAAATTCGGTGAAACTACGACGTAACACTTCTGATGTTTCAGGCCTAAGCGCAGCGATGTGGTCTACCTGCTGACCAGATCGCAGATACTTCAACGCTACAATAATCTGTTGCGCATCTGATTGACATGGCATTATGTAATTTGTAAAAATTTTGATGCATTTCGTTTTAAAAAGACTGGCTTGAATTTGATAAGGACTGCCCGTCACCCAAACTACTGTTAGGATACATACCTATTATTTATTTTACTGTACTTATTGTTTTGTATTGTATGTATATAATATCACAAAGCAACCTTTTGATACTCCAATTCCAAAATCTGGATTTCCCATGCCTTGTATCCATTTCACGAAGAAATGGGCCACAACAAACGCCGTCACTAATCAATTGTATACTCGCTTTAAGCTGTGAAGTTTTGAATAGATTGCGTGAATTGACACTGAGGAGGAAAATCAGAAAAATTTTTTATCTGACCCGGTGTTCATTCGTAAAATGTTGATCTTTCATCAGAAATCTAATAACACAAAATAAACAGACAAAGTGAAGCGGCAATGATCACGTGGCCTTCTTTTTCTTGCTCCTCGATTTCACAGCAGCCATCAGATCGACCGAAGCGGGCTGGTCCTGGTTTAAGCCGGGATCGCGGCGACCGGGTGCCTGTTTGAAGCCCAAATCCGATGAGTCCAACACCATGATGTCATTTTCGATTTCACCGAGCAATTCGTCCAAGCCAGCGTCTGCAAATTATTCGGTATAATCTGGCATCGAACATGACGATCATAGTGATACTCATGTGTTGATAACCACATATATCGCAATTGAGGACATTCCGAGAATCACTGATATCACTTAGGAATCCACCAGATAGACCCGAAACATAATTTTTTTCTATGTCCATGTTTCAGGTTTTGAAAAAAAACCGAAACCCGGTCTATCTGGTGGAGCCCTAATTTCGCCTGGCGTCAGTTGTTGTTTAGCTCTCCGCGAATGGCTTTCTCGCCATTCGGAATTTGTGGTGGGTTACCTTTGTGGCATTGCTAACTATCGAAACTGAGCCAATACGAACAGTCAGGCGAGAAGACAAAGTCCGACTCCAGCCGCACTGATCACCAAGTCTGATGCCTGGCCAATGTGCCCTGGGTTTACTATAAGTGGTGCGCCAGCGTTCGGTAAATTTTGACAATTGGACAACTTTCGTCACGCGCTTATCGCTTGTGGTGGTGGCTTGTCCAACGAACGAACCTTTCGTTTTCTTCGTCCGTCTCTTCTTGTCGACTGGTTTTGTGATTGAAGATTTGTTTGACGCAGTCGTCGATGTCGGTGCTGCGTTTAGTTGCTCTGAAATTCATTCGAATTACAAACTGATTTGTGCATGTTCATACCAATCTACAAAATTTAGATCTGGTCTCGCCAGGATGCAGAAGTTCGGCGACTAATGTTTCACGGCAACGATTATCGTGTCGGTATTAATTTGCGGTGTCGGTGATGTTTCATTTGACTCATGACGGACCCTAAGCCCCCTCCTTAGTCCAACACTGAGCTTGAGCCCAAGCCAAAGTTCCCGGCAGGTCGGTGCCAGGTGCGGTGTTTCCGAAAAACTGTCCGGCCAGTCTTGCTTAGTAGACATAGTGGGCCGAGTTTGCATCCTACCGGGATCAGTCGCTAATTTGTGGTACAACGCAGTGAGCGATTGACCGCAGACACGATCACTGACATGATTATGCGACACAGAATGTGAATTAATGCACGTGGCAGGACGTTCGTGTCACCATTTTCCAACAAACCAAATTCAACAGCGCTACATTCTGTCTTCCTCCACCCACCGGTGCTCTGTCCAACGCGCGTTTGACGTAGATCCTCCACAATTTGTTCTTCGTCCGAACTCAAGACCATTCCATCATCGTCGTCATCTCGTATCCGGAGCAGATCGCCCGACGCCGATGCAGTGCTCGGTCCAGAACCGATGTTGGCCACTTGTCCCTGAATGTACAAGGAGATCAGCGCGTTAATCAAGTACTTGTCATGAAAGCTCCCATCAAAAACTTGGTGATGATCGTTCCTGTGTTGCTGTTGCGTGACCTTTTGCATTGCTGATACTGCTGGTGGGTGAGGTGTCCGATGTCACCAGCTTCGCTGAGCGCAAAAAAATACTCGACCAAGACATCACCAGACCGATCACCACGTTTGATACCCGCCCGGGAAACATCAGAAAGCAATACAGTAACCAAACCTTTGTGGACACGTTTGCAAACTGATTTTCCATAGGCTCAGCAGGGCCGACAGGAGCACTCGGTACTGTAGCTTGAGCACTCGTGCTGGCGCGTTCGAAATAGGCACATTTAGCCTTGGCGGAGTGGCGTAGATTTTCGGCAATATGATCCGCAAACCCGGTCGGCGCTTGTTTCGCGCTGCAATTGAACGATGAAACATTTGCCGGACACAATTATGCACTCAATTAGGGAGGGGCATGGAACAAACAACGGAGAAGAAAACAGCGACCGCTGTTCTTTTCATTGAACTGGTATCTGGGACATTAGGCTCGTGCTTAACCTCGGTATTAGGCTCAGCCACATGCCTCCCAAATCATGCATCTCTTTAAAAGTGGCCGCTGTTTTTGCAACCACTGTTTTTCCCATCGGTGCTTTGTCCGCCACACGTTACAGGACGGTTGACGCAAGTCGTTCCAACAAATCATATTCTATGTTAGGTGAAGTCAAAAAGGCCGTGTCATCCCTTGGACCTAAAACGCTGCGTCGACGACTCTGGCAAGAATTTGGTCAACCACTTTACAATTGGGCAAATTTCAAAGTGGACGTACGCTTCCTCGCGTTGTCTGACCAACGTGGCCTGTATGAGATCGCTGACGAAGGCCGCGCGCTGAATGGCTCGTGATGAAACTTTCAGTATCTGAAGTTGCAGACAGGCTCAGAATCGCTGATGGATTTGCATGTATGAAACAACCTGCGTCCAAGATTTTCAAATTTAGCAGCCAAGATTTCAGAATAGTTTGTAAAATTTTCAGTACAGTAGCGACTAGCCAGCTGGAAGTTCACAAGTGCTGGCCAGTTTTTTGTTGTTCTTCAGGCTGACAGACTTTCAGACTTTCTAGCCGACAGCGAGTGGAAACATCTGAAACACAAAACCCCGACATTATACCGACCTGTTCTTTCCCAATCATCAACGCGCCCGTACAATGCAGTGCACAGATTTCCTTGCGTTTGTTGGCGCCCACCACAATGCTGCCATCGAGCACTTGGCGTTCTTTGTCGGTCGGATCAACAATCATGCAACCGCTGCAAGGCGTTCAACCATGTTGTTAGGGGGGAGAGGATTGGGGGGGGGTTGAACACACCCATTCTCCGTGAATCCAAACGTCACACAAATCGGGTAGTGGTAAAGATTGAGTGGAATCGGCTCACGCTCATCGAACCCGTGCTGAAAGAACAACGACGACGTTTGTCGCCTATTTCGCATGTGCTTCATATCAAGTTGGCGGAATGTCGGCCAATTCTTTGGTCAGCAGCTCTAGAGCGCGGTAAATATACATGCATACACACCCCATTGGGGCTGCGTTGACGACGAGGGTTGACGATGTGAGTTGACGGCATGAATATAAACCAGAATGTCAGTCATCAGACAAGCCCAGTTAGCAGTCACAGACAGCTAACTGCAGAATGGTTGGGTCGACGTAAGGCTTTCCACAGAGACCTGAACGGCGCATTTAGCATCGAACGGCCGGCCAGTGATGAGCTCGAAAAGAACGGCATGACAATTAAGGCGGGCCCCAAAAACCTACGTGCGTCAATGACTCTGCAGGTACCAGATTTGCGTCAATTGTTCTGCAATACGCCTTGCTATTACACTACTTATACCAAAGACGATACGCTTAGTTTACAAGACCACCCAGCACCCACCACAGTGACCGTGTCAGCAGTGACAGTCACGTCAGCCCGTTTCGTGTGTGCCAGCGCGCACACCGCCGCCACACTCGCACAATCAACCAGTGCACCATCGTCGTCAAGCACATGCACATCCAGCCGGATTTGCCACACCTGTCAACAACTGTCACTGAATGTCAGGCAATTCCCTTGACGCAACGTAGAAAGACAAAAAAACGTATTGGCTGACGTCTATGCTACGAAAATGGGACAGTATGAAACTTGAATATTGCGGTTGTACTGTTATGACATGATTTGCTCGCGAAGAAAATATGCTGACCATAATATGCTACCAACCAGTTTAGCTGAAATTGGTGACATCAGCCGAGCTTGAACTATCCTTCATTCGAAAAAGGCGCAAAGCGATTTGATACTGTATGAGCGAAGTGCTTCTTATACTGTATATTTCTTGCCAAATCAGGCACAAAAAGTATGTTGCGCCGCAAAGGAAAGACTGACCAATTCACCGGCCTTCACACACAACGACTCGGTGTCGACACAGCCGGATTCCTTGATGATTCGCTCGAGCAGTCGGCACAGTTCAATGCCAACGTCGTTGGATCTGCAATTCGTTGGACTTAGGTGTTTCAGATTTGATGAAAAGTCACAAGAAACTGCTTTTTAAAACAAACGACACTGTTGGGTGTTTAAAACAAACGACACTGTTGGTGGTTTAAACAAACGACATGTTGGGTTTAAACAAACGCACTGTCGGGCGTTGCCAACAGGTATGAATACCAGCATCGCTGTTGCTCGCTGGGTTGCACTTGAATTGCGACTGTCGAAAATATCATATCAACACTTTTTGGGTGCCGCGACACCCGTCACTGCGCGTGATGCTCGAATGACGAACACACGTCATCATTCGTTTTCGAAATACGTGGAACCGGAATTGGATCTGCACAAGCCAACTTCACTATACCTGCCAAATTCGTACTGCGACGCGATCCTCGGCTAGGATTAGAGGTCGGGGGGTAATCCGACACCCGACATTGAAGTTTCCAAACCGACACCCGACACCTCGTTTTTTTGCAACCAAAAAATAGGCAAATTTTTGCTCATTTGCATCATTAGTGCATTTTTTCAGCTCAAGTTACTGAATTCAAGTATTTTCACACGAAAATAAAGAACAGGAAATAATCATTCTGCGATTTTGAAACCTTTACTTTGAGAAAATTCCTCAAAATTCTTCAAGCAAGCCTGATATTTTTAACGGCAAGGTCGTGTGTCGGTGTCGGGGTCCCGAAAACGGATTGACATCTGGGAGGGACCCGACACCTCACACTTTCGGCACCCGCACTGACATCCCTGATGACCCTGAGCAGATGTAAAATTAACCCAAGCGCTACAACATAGAGCGGCGAGTCCAAACCCTAATGTTTGACTTTCTCTGCCTGGGGAGCGACACCACTGCCCCCGAGAACATCCTGACAGTGTAGTTCCTGGTCCGGAGGGGGAGATAGCGGACCCCCCGTTTTTTT
>JASAMV010000971.1:0-75454 GCA_030248065.1 Rhynchonema sp. JSB1_4
GGAAATTCCTGAAAATTGAACTGGTGTGGTCAACAAGGATCAATACAGAGTTCGCCGTATTAATCTTATCTTAATGTGCACCTTCAACGGAGCTGGAGCAGCGGGTTTTACCACACAGCACATTTTGCCCCACAGGATCCACTGACGTTCCGCGCATCGGATGTTCGCAAGTTCTTCCGTGCCGGCGACCACGTTCGAGTGATTGAGGGACGATATGAGGGGGACACGGGACTGATTGTGAGGGTGGAGGAGAATGAAGTGATCATGTTCTCCGATCTGACAATGCATGAGGTATATTGATTCATTTGATGTTGTATATTTATATTTGAGAATTACTTCAATTTTCAATTGAATGTATGTATATTGGTGTGTGTGAACAGACTGTCGTCTTTACAGTGACACTGACATGAACCCGATCGCATATTTTCGGGTGCCCGTTTTTGGTTGCTGAAGAGTATTAAGTGAAAATTTCAACGACGGTTTGAAAGCATGTCGTTCACAGGGTCACTATCAAGAGGGTGCGCTGTGTCACAAATTGATGTGTAATTGCAGATCAAAGTGCTGCCCAAATCAGTGCAATTATGCACGGACATCGCGACGGGTGTCGACTCGCTCGGTCAGTATTCGTACGGCGATTTGGTGCAGATCGATCAGACCACCGTCGGCGTGATTGTGCGACTCGAGAAGGAACATCTGCATGTATTGGACATGAATGGGAAGGTGGGCGCACCGAGATTGGTGGTCGACTTGCTTTGAAATATCTGCTAATCACACATCAAGCTTGGTGATCCGATCCGGGTCACCGCTTCGATCAGCTGTCACGTCACCCTTTTTTGGAGTAATTAATTCGCGCTTCAGAGTTCAACCACGCTGGTCGAAATAAGCTTCAGTCAATTTCGAACTACCTTTGATCTAAAAAAACTCGCTTGATCACAAGACTGAACCAACCAGACCATTATGGGTAAATTCTCAAACGTCACAGGTTGTGCACATTCGTCACGCGGCCATTCATGGCAAGAAGGACACACGATTCGCGATCGCACTCGACTCAGACCAGAACAATATTATGCAGAAGGATGTAGTGAAAGTGGTCGATGGACCGAATGCCGTTAGTTTATTGTCTTTGTGTCGATGTTGATTGGGTGATTGATGCCCACTGTCACTGCTAGCTTTCTATTGCTGCTTTATTCATTCCGTTAATCCAACTGCACTGCAACTGAACAAGCAACGCCAGAACACAATATAGGAATTCACATTTCTTTATCAATACGTGGGTTTTCTAGGCTCGCGCTCTTTTGGCAGACTCAACATAGGCGTTCACAAATATCGTCGTGACAAAGTAGAACGGTTGAACATGGTCGGTGAATGTAATCATCGATCTGGGACGATCTGTGATTCGGGGTTTGGCCACGTTTTTGACTTGGCGTCGGACTTTTTTCTAATATAAAGCCTTTGACCGGCGTGAAAGGTTTATTGGTGGCCTTGGAGCAACTTTGCGCTGGTCAAATCTTTAATGCTAGAAAATTTTTCGAATACGCTCAATAAAAATTCTGGCCAAATTTCGAGTCAGAGACCAACCTCAGACGGTGGCGGTTGATGTTTACACCGGGTCAATATTGATTTGTAGGGTCAAGAGGGCGAGATCAAACATCTATACCGTTCCTACGTGTTCATCTATTCACGGATGTACCCCAACAACGGCGGCATGTTCGTGTGTCGCGCTCGACATTTGCTGCTCGCTGGTGCAAAGATGCGAACGTCGTCGCAGTGTACGTTACTGGGTTCTCTAAGGTGGTCATTCGGCCACTGTGTCCGAGGTGACCCTAAATTCAATTCGAAACGTTTTGCAGCGATGATGTCATCGATGTCACCAGCCATCCATTCACCCTATCTGTCACCAGCACACTCTGCGTTTGGCGGACAGACAGGACCGCACGGTGGACGCACACCTGCGCGCACGCCTGGACATCAGGCATGGGGGCTGCCTTGATTAATCGTTGTCCGTGCACTGTGATGAATTGTCACACAGTCGTTGTTCCTTGTAGACCCCAACTCCATCCGCCACCCAGCGTGTACGACGTGACGCGACGCTCGTGGGAAAAAGTGTGCGCATCATTCAAGGACCGTTGAAAGGTATTGTGTGCTGTGGGTGGTGAAATATCAACTGGATGCGTACGATAATGAAGAGAGCCATGTCAGGTCATTACGGCATCGTCAAAGACGCGACGGACACGACGGCCAGGGTTGAGCTGCATTCGACCTGTCAGACAATCAACGTTGATCGGACTCGATTGGTGGTGATCGGCACTGCCGGCGAGGCGACTGGTGGATCGATGTCCATGTATGGCAGGACACCCAGGGTATGAGGATAGTTAGACAACGCTATCATTGTGTAATAAGTAAATTAGTTGACGCAATACAGGTTGACGAAGGTCGTACACCGATGTACGGCACGGCTGGCGCGGGTATGGGTGGTCGCACACCCATGCACGGTGGTGGACAAACGCCGATGTATGGCGGACAGACACCCATGCATGATGGGGGTGGTGAGTGGTTTGATGGTTTTTGATTGATTGCGATGATTGAATCTGACTGATACATTGTGCAGGTTCACGCACCCCACATTACGGTAGTGCCACGCCGCATTATGGCGATGACGGCAGTCGAACGCCGTTGCATAATAGCGCCTGGGATCCGACCATTGCCAACACGCCAGCACAGTATGTGCTTGCTTCTATTATTTTGAGGAAATTTTGTTAATTTTGTTTTGATGACGAATCTCAATGCTTGTTTTTTTGCAGTCATGCGTCACCGATGGACGATTTCTCACACATTGCTGACGATCCGATAGTGCCGAGCCCGGCGATGAGCAATGTGCCCACACCACAGGTATTTCTTTGATCGTGTTGCTTCGCGTTTATGAACACAATGAAACATCAACTGTACAATTGCAGGGCGATGCGAATCCACAAACACCATTGGGCTACGATGCGAACAGTCCGTACACGTCTGGCATTGTGCCAAGTCCGGCCGGATCGTCCAGTTACAGACAACAGGCTTCTGGTTAGTGCGTCACTTTAATGTGGTTCCTTCTCTTTCAAAATCGCTAGCTTGCAGTATCGTCATACGTGAACAGTCCAGCTGTGCACTCACCACTCAACCCAGCTACGCCCGGCAGTGTGCCATGTGAGTTTCTTTGATGGTAAAACGGGCAGAACATGGTTCACCACAATATAGTCCAACATTATCACTTGATCCCGTATTTGCAGCCTCGCTAAGCAGCGGTATCGATTGGACCACTACCGACATCGAGGTGATGGTGCGTGAGACGTACGATGATCGCACGTTGCATCACAAACGGGGTGTCATCAAAAGTATATCGGTCGGTGTTGCGCTCTGCCATTGATTGACTAAATTGACTAACATTTACAACTGACCGTGTTTAACCGACATTTACATTGACTTAATGTGCCTTTATGATTCAGGGTTCTGTGTGCACAGTGGTGTTCCACGACATTGACAGTCGACACTTCAGTATTGTGGCTGAACATCTCGAGCCCGTGCCGCCGTCGCAGGGAGACAAGGTATGGGTGGAGGGTTTGTTCTTGTTGAATTGGTAGGGGTTATGAACAGAACAGTGCTACACGAAACAGCGGGTGCTGGTCCTGTATAAGGCTTTCTTTTTTTACACTGCCCACAGTAAATGGTAAATCTTAGGGAATTTTTTTTAAAAAGAACGCTGCGAAAACTATCAATGACATCATCACGTGTTCAACGCGCTGTGTTTCATTTTTTTGCGACAACTGCCTGATGCTGATTACCCTTCAGATCAAAGTGATTGTGGGCGAGGACCGTGAGACCACCGGCAGTTTGCTGTCAATTGATGGGCAGGAAGGTGTGGTCAAGACTGATGCACGGGATATCAAACTTTACAATCTGAGTTTCCTCGCAAAGTTGCCAAATGACTGATTGCCAGTTTTAAAACATTAACACTGGTAATATTTGCGGCGAAATAAGTAACGTGTGATATGGACACTTTGGTGAAATATTTTGACGCCTAATTTTATAACACATAAACAAGCGTGTCTACATATTTTCGTGCAAATGAAATTCGTGTTTTTGTTTTCTAACGTTATTCTTCTCTTTCTACTAAATTCTGTTGATCATTGATCAATTTTTTTATTACTTTCGTAATGATGATTGTTACTGTGAATGTTTGTCCTGTTTGTGGCTTGATGGGATAAAATATTGGTAGTGAACTTGGGGGGGGCTGAGCTGAGTTACCGGAATACTATGTACATACATACACATGGTGCAAAGCAGTTGAGCAAAGTTTTGCACAATTATTAAACGCAAAAACATCGTCACAACAATTTTATATGGCCCTCCTTTTCATAACGTTTATGTATGACACATGAAGATGTCAGGTGGATAGAACAGGATCACGACGATGGTGCACAACAGACAACAGTGAACACAACCGGAATATGGAACTTGAAGCAAATGAAGAAACATTGTATCACATCAGGTTGACGAGAATTTCAATATAGGCCCAGCACAGTGAATAAGTAACAAACCTTATATTTTCATACATGTAATCTTCATTAATATATAGAAGGAGGAAGCCGTGTTTAATCTCCCAAGTGTGTCAGTTTGAATTGTAAACTAGTAATTTACCGACAGAAACACCAAAGCATAATGAAAACTGATGTTACACAGCAACATCAGCTTGTGTATTTTCAAGCGTAGTAATTTGTGGCTGAAAAGTTTCAGCGAGCTTCACATGAAATTCCATGAGAGTTGAGCTTGTAAACGAAGCAATCGAATTTCAAAGGTGAGATCAACTTTTCGTACACAGCTGCGCAAGTTTTGTCCGCTCACCGTCACGATGACCGAGTGCTCAAACCAAAAAAATCTCCGATAAAGTTGATCCAGTCCCATAACACAACGCAATCATAATATACACAAAACAATACCCCAACCACATACAATCTATACAATACAGCATGAGTGGCTTCAAACAACGTGATCGCATAGGATCTGACGTGGTCCCGTAGCTACTTGGGGTTGTGGTATCACGTGGTGACCAATTTCAGATCCGATTGGATCACCAAGTCTGCCACCAGCCATGTTGCATCTATTTGAGCGCATTCTTGGGCACATACTTATCGAACATCCCCTCATCAGGTGACATCACCCCCTGCTGCTGGTGTCTTGTCCTGCCATTGGCAATCGGACCCACCGTGTCCATCATTAATTGGTCTCTATCGTCTTCCAATAGCCAATCATCATCGTCAGCTAATAACGAACTCATATTTTGTGCATTTGAATTCAAATTCGTGTGCTCTGATTGGTTGGACGTCCCGCCACCACCGATGAAACCGGCCAGCGCTTCTGTGTTGTTCGTGTCAAAGTGGATACGCGTGTATTCGTGGCCATCGCCTGATCTGCAACATGACACACCACTAACATGTTGGTTGGAGTTTGCTCAATGCCCTATACTAAAAACCAGTCAGTAAAGCTGTTATATTTGACGTGAACGATACCAATTTGTGAGTCGATCTCGGGTCACGGGCTCAACCCGTCCGTTCGCACCGACGATGACTGCCTGCCCATGAATATCGTTCCAAAACGACAACCAAACATGCTGCACAACTTGTATCATCCAGCAAACAAACGAATAAAAATTGGTCAGATCACATGACCATAAAATAAACGAAACACCCAACCTGACGTGCCGACTGAGCTCATCGACAGCCAATATCTGGCTGGCGATCTTGGCCGTCTTCCTTGTGAACAGGAACACACACGCCGTGAGACACCAGGCGCACATCACAGACAGTAGGATGACACGTGGATGCTCGATGCCAACGCAAATGGCTGTGATCAGGGGCCAGACAACACGCGCAACACTTGATGACGATAACCTGCATGGCGTTGTAGAATTGCAACTAAGCTGTACTGCACTGTGGTGACACGATCGGGCGGCACCAAGTATTTTTCGCCAGAACCACAACAGCACAAAAAGTCAGAGCTTGAAAAATAACCGGATCCCAAAGCGCGCGACTATCTCACCAGCGCCAGATGACAATCCTTCGGTCAGGATCAGACAACGTTTTTGAAAATTCTTTCACACAAAGGTAATACTGTTAGAGTGCGACACTAACCAAATGCCCGCAAACCACGGCGACAGCTGCAACTGTCCATCCAGCCAGACGTATCCGAGTGGTGCCAGTGGTCCGAGACAGAGCCCCTGCACAGCGACACAGAGCCACAACAAAGTGGTCGATTCCGACCCGGTTCGATGTCCAAACACAGCTAATACGGCCGACACGACACTGCCAATTACGACACATATGGTCAGAAATCGGGATGGAGTCAGTGAGACACGTTCGAACAACACCGCCGATACGCGACCTATGGCCACGCACAGCCAGAAGGCGAATGTTAGTAGCGCACCATCAGCTTGGTTCAGATAGTCGACCAGCGTGTGCGCTTGGGATGTATCATCGGTCAACCCTGCGGTGGCGGACGACGAATTTCGGGCACTGGTAGCCAGCAACGATTGGGTGGCGCCGGATTGGTGTAGTTCGTAGTTGGCTTGTTGACGGAATAGATAGTAGACCGTGAGTAGACTCGCCATCGTGCATTCTATGCATTGCACCGAAAAACTGAAATGGAAACGATCACTATGCAACAAAAAATACTATTATGAACCAATGAGGCACGTAGGGTTAGAAATCCGAGGGGGGGGTACCCGACACCCGACATCGCGACATCTGGAAGTACCCGACACCCGACATCTGAGAAAAAAGCCGACACCCGACACCCGACAGTTGCAAAAAAACCCGACACCCGACATCTAGTTTTTGAAAAAAAAACCGACACCCGACACCTGTTTTTGGAACAAAAACAGGCAAATTTTTGCTCATTTGCATCATTAGTGCAATTTTTTGGCTCAGGTTACTGAATTCAAGTATTTTCACACGAAATAAACACCAAAATGTCACATTCTGCGTCTTCGGAAACACTTGGTCCGAAGAAATTTTCTCTCAAAATTCTTTTCTCGATAAAACTGATGTTTTGAACCGTAAGTGTCGGGTGTCGGCTGTCGGGTCTAAAAAAACCCGACACCCGACATCTGGGGGTACCCGACACCCGACACCTACACTTTTTTGGCACCCGACACCCGACAGCCGACACCTCTCTAACCCTAGAGGCACGCAGTGGCGGATCCAGCTTTCGGTCAAGGGGCATGATCCAAATCCCAAAGGTCACTTTTATCCAGAGCATGTTTGATTTTCCAAAAATCGTTGTTATCCACTGCTTGTTTATAGCTGGGCAATTTTAAGCCAAATGCAGCGCAAAATATGAGCATGCGCGCGTAGCGCGCGATAATTTGGCACTTTTTACCCTCGCGACAGCCAAATTAACGAAACTATTGGATCGAAATCAATGTCATTAGCAAACCACTGGCACTAAATATCCTCAATATTGGACAGGTCTGAACCGAACCAAATCTAATCAACTAAGGTCGGCATTGGCTCAAGTAAGATGCAATAACGCAACAAGCGCTGAGCACTGACTGACCAATAAATAACAGCCAATAGACTAGCGCATCTTGCATCCGGATTGCCGCACAGCGTTTTCGGACTGTATTTCCTGTCGTCTACGGCCGACACGACTGGCAGTTTGTGCAGCGCACGACACGGCACACAGCAGCACATGAACAGGTAGCACATTGAGCTGAACAGGGATAGACCCGACACAACAACGTAGGCTGTTTGCACGCGGTTCCATTTGCTCGCCTCCTGCAACAGCAACGGTGCTTTGCTTTACAGATCAAAGGGAAAGGGAGTGATATCAAAACTGGCGATCGGATAGTATCTGTCGCGATCACGTTACCAGAATGAAGAATATTTTCGGAGTCACCAATGTGGATATATATACCGCACATGTTCCGTGACTTTTCCGGAACTACAGCAAATCTCGATATGTCCTCAATTAGAGAAAGTCACATGATGAAAACAGATCCGATATGATCACGTGATTAACGCCTACCAATCTCTAGTTTAGACCACAAAATAGATCTCCCGGGAGCCAACAACCTGTACAATTTTCAACCATATCCGTTTGGCTCGTTCCGACTGTTGTTTCACAATTTTCCCCAATGTGCTCGCGTCTTCTGATGTTTCATTCCGTTGACCATCAGTTGCTGTCAATATTGTTGTGCTCGGTGTGGGAGTGGTGATGGTTGTTGTTGTCGTTGTTGTGGTTGTACCTGGAGAGTAGCTGGTGGGTCAGGGTGACCATTGAAAGCAGGCAAGATTCCCAAATTGAGTGGTACTGATCCACCCTCCCAAGTGTAAAAATGTTTTTTCTCTCAGGCTGTGAACCACTTCGTCGTCAAACGGACAGATGTCACTGTGGCAGTCTGGCCCCAACAAGTACTATTATTATCCTTTTCACTGTCAATAATACGGAACTAACTGGACGTGGTGGGCGCGGGTGTCGTAGTTGTCGTTGTCGTCACAGGCACTGTTGTCGTGCTGCTAGCATTTGTTGTGCTGCTGTTGTTGGAGGCAAACAATGCGGGTGCAGTGGTTGCCACCGTCGGAGGCAAGGTTCGCGATCTTATTTCTTCATCCTGAAATTTAATGTTAAATTGAAATAATATGACAAGCGCAAGATGACTGACAATATTGTAGCCCAGTCAACTAACCACTTTCGTATTTTCGGCCGCGATAGGCGCCACGTCCTTTTTGTCACCTTTGGCCACTTCTGGCTTTTTCGCGTTCGTTGGACCCTCCTACAGTTACATTTCCCATTGGAATCAAAACGGAGACGAACATGAACGCCGGAAGCGTTTAAATATTAGCAGCAAACCTTCGGTGGTTCAATGGGCGGTTCGGTTGTAGTCGTGCTGTTATCGTCATCTGCTGCGTCTTCATGCGAATTGGACATAATCAGTGTTGATACCATATTGAGTTTGGTGGTAGCTGAATAGGAAACGACAACAATATTACAATTATTTTCTTGCATTAATGGAACAATCACCTTTATTCTCAATCCCTACCTTTCTCACTGGCACCACTTTGCACCACATTCGGCCCCGGTTCCCCCCGTCTGATTCTGTCATGTTTCACATAAGATGTTGTTGTGTCGCTGCTGGTGAGATTGGGTGCGGACAAAAGAGAATGTCGCGCTCGATTATTGACGAACGGTGATGTAACCTGGGGTGCACTTTATGAAATAATTCCTCTAAAATAAAATAACAGAAAGCATAGTCATCAAAGCCAACCAATGGCGACAGACAAGCGCCAAACGCCAGCGCAATGTAGAACATCTGCAAGGCACGTGGTCGACGACGCCAGTACGCGTAGTACATCGTGAAACCACCTGGGATGCTGGGGTTATATTGTGGACGACATGCTCGTTTGTTGGTGCGCGAGAGAGCAACACGTTTTGATCGTTAAATGGACGATGCACCAGGGTACCGTCATTGTGCGAATGCACGAGATGGCCACATGACACCAAAATTAAACACCGTCTGTACCGTACCTCTCTCAACGACGCCCACAAATATGCCGAGCACAAAGGTGACCATGACCACAGCACTGAGCGATGTGCACCAAGCAATAGTGATGGTGAGTATTGACGTAGCGATCAGAGTGCAAGCCATCACGCAGAATGCTGACAGACGCTCGTAGAGTAGACCGGCTGCAATTGAAGGATGGTATGATCAACCTGGAGCTGATCTGATCACCAAGCGTGACCCCAGTTTCGGTAAATGTTATTGTGCATAAGGCCACAAAGAACCAGTCATTCTTTGGTGAAGCATCATCAAACCATCGACATACACATCACATACCCATGGATGAGCCAAGCATTCCACCAAATCCGATAGCCGATATGACATAGACGATCTGGACCAGACTGCGAGTGCCGGTCTTGGCCTGCAGGTCGGGCAATGTCGGCCCGATGATGGCTGTGCATAGGCCCTGAATGACAAAGGGAATTGAATTTATGCTATTTTGGCGATCAGACCCACTCACGGCTCATGGAAAAACTTGAAATATGAACTCACGCACTCAATGGCCCAAATTCTCAAAAGCGCAACCGTCACCGGGGGTGTTTGTTCCCCAAACTGACGATGACAACTTGCAGCTGGCTGAGCTCGATTTGTTGCGAGCTTACGCGCGCAGCAGCGTTGTTCAACGGACGTACGTTTTGGGGATAAAAGGGAACTTACTCACCGAGGTGGAGAGCGTAAGATATATCAAATACACTGTTGCCAACTGCCCCCGGTGGCGGTGGCACTTTCGAGAATTTATTTGGGGCATGATGAACACTCACAATAGTGAAAAACGCGAGCGACACCAACAGCCCTCTGCAGAACAACGCCCGTTTGCCGCCATCCAATCGCGTCGGCATCATGTTCGTGTGCGTGGGGGAATCGGGATCGATGGATTGACTGCGATGTTTGATCAGCGAATCCTGAAATGTGCGGTGTGAGAAATGTGTGTTCCCAGTGTTTATACGATCGACACTAACAGGAAAATTTATTCTTGATCAGTTTGTTTGTTGCCCACAGGCAACGTCATTTCCAGCTGCAGCCACACCACGTTCAAAAAAAAAACGTTTTGCGGTGAAAGCACGGGCTGCGGACAGAACAGCAGGCGTACTGGCTCATGCAAGGTTGACGACCAGCCGTTCTTTCTTGACATGGTGATGATACACGGACGCCGTTGTTCTGTTCGTGATGCCAAAGTATACGATCAACTGGCAACCAACCGCTTGTGTGAACAACACATTCTCCTCGTCATCAGTCTCGTCCTCGTCGTAGTTGATGTCTGCAGCGACCAACAATCGATGATTAGCAATTTTGCCACTGTGTTCGGGTGTGGATCGATTCGACGATTGGTTGTTGCGAATAGGTGACGCTGAATGCAGCACGTTGACAGGCTGTGTCGGTTGGGAGCTCGATGCTGATTGGTTGATGACTGCAATAATGAAGAAAGGGATGTCACTTTAGCAGAAATTAGGCTGAGATAAACGTACGAGCCGTATTTGCCTTCCAGCAGTCACGTGTGGTTAAGAACACATACATACATAAGACAACACAACACGACATTCCCGAACCAAAACGACTTGCTCGGAAGGAAATCTAATTCAGACACACAGACGTGGAGAAGTGAAGAGGGCGCAAGCAGTGGCGTGGGAGAGGGATACCTGGGATGGGATGCAGGTACACCCTCAGCCGTTCAGGGGGTTACCCCTCCGCAGTGTAGTTCCTGGTCCGGCGGGGAATGTCCCCCCCTCCTTTTCGGGGGGAATTCCCCCCCGGGGGGAGGGGGGGACCCCCAAAAAACCCCAAAATTCCCCTTCTTCCCCCCCCCCAAAAAATTTTCCTACCAAAATCACACCCTCAGCCTAAAAAGCCCATTTTAGCAAAAGGGGGGAAAAGACAGGAAACAAACCCCCTGCCCCTCCGGTAGTAACGCACGAGAAGGAAAAATAAACCCTAAATCGCAAGATTTTCACTATCGAACACTTCAAATGTAAAAGATTAGAAGCTTCGCGCGTCAAATACATGCAGTTTCACTGGGTTCTAGTGGTTCCGGGAACGAGAAAGCCAAAATTTTTGCTCGCTACGCGCGCTTCCACTGGTTTGACTGATACATGGTTTAGCAGGCGCCGAATTTTGAACAACCACTGGACAAAAACGACGCTTCAGAAATGGAACAAGCACTGGATAAATATGACTGTTCGCCCAGGTACCCCCTCTCCTAAATTCAGACCCAACTACGCTCCGGGCGCAAGGCAAGCGTGATGACGTCAGCAACGATAGAGCACGCTTGATGAAGAGGAACCGGACGATACGTCTTGTGTCTATCGTAACGCAATTAGGTCAGAATCAAATGGAAGTGGTTCATAAGAAACATCCATGCCGACAATGGTAAGCTGCTTTCTGCGAATGTTCGTTTCCACTAAATGTGTAATGTATGGCGACATGACAGACTTGCTTTCATTCGTGCGGAAAGCAAGTAAGAAAAATGTGAAAGAACAAAAGTAAGAAACATCTCCGGAACAGCAGAAAGGCCCGACGGCACATTTGCTTTCTGAGTAACGGGCTGCACACATAAGACGACCAGAAGTGACATTATAAAATAGTCAGCGGTGTGTTCATAAAAGTCGAAAATGTAATTCCAAACATAAGCCAGGGCGCTGATCCCGAGGGCATGTTGTCCAGCAGAAGGGACATGAAAATAACTTTAATCCGATGTTAGAAGGTGCTTGCTGGATGCTAGCGTCCTTCATGCACAGCACACAGGATGCAATTACGTACTACACAGTACATAGAGATACTTCAGTACCGATGACAAGTTTCGCAATCCAGGGACTCACAAAGTGCAAATAATGATGCACTCCTCACAAACAGCTTGGCAATTACACTGATAGGTCACGCACGCAAGGGCATGACTGCAAGGTACAGTAGTCCTTTTAGTCACATGTTGGTCAGCCGTACAAACAGAATCCATATCAGTGCATCCGTGATAACGAGTCAAGCACAAAAGCGTAGGCGAGGCACAGCAGATAAGCCGTCTGGCCAGTCAGTACAGTCGGGCTACACTCACGTGTGTCGCACGCAACGCACCATAAAGCCTTAATTTCGACCGCCGCGACACACAGATACACAAGAATGGGGCTGCGTTCCGGCCGGGCCACTCTCAAAAATATATATGGCCGAAAAAGCGAAATGATTTCGGTGGCCGGCCTGCAGCAGATAGGATGGAGCAAAGTGGAGAAATGGCTAGTCAACTCTACCAGCCTCAGCCAGTCAACCGGCGCACGAACGAAAACGAACCCAAAAAGCCACGCAGTGCACATCCGCGTGTGTATGTGTGACTTAGCTGGTTGGTGCCATTGCAAGCTGGTGCATGATTGTAAGGGCCTGTCTCCAACACACACATGCTTCCGTCATCCGTTATGCGGTGTGAACATGAGACGAGATCACGACGACGCTCTAATCAACCACACACATGAGCCTGACTGAATGAATATGCATGTGAACATTATATGCTCACTCAAATCACTGCGTTTAATTAATGAACACAGAAGAGTGTGCGTGTGACAACTAATCCCTCCGACACGTTTCACGCAATCGATGACTCTGTGTGGCAAGTTGCGCTAAGAACCGCGAATCTTGGTCGTATTTCTCGTTTGGGGCTTGGCTGAGAACAGAACGTCTCGAAAACCGACTTGGCAACTCCAGTTCTCACAATAAATAGTCGGATAACAGACAGTAAAGGCACGTGGGTGTCACACGCAGAGAGCTGTCAGCCACAGAAAGCAACATACCGTACACGCACACATGTCCGGGCTGGGGCTTCGCTTTTCACCTAACGAACCCACGATAGCAGCCACTTGAGGAAACACTGCCACTAACGGCTAGCTGGCTACAGGAGAGAGAAAGCATGTGCCTTTCTTTCACAAGCTTCTGCCTTTCAAACACAGTACCGTGTCCGTGCCGCGCGAGTCAGGCAACACAATACGTGAACCTGGCCAATATACGCACATGTGACTGATGAGCATCTTATTCATTCAGTTCTCGTATTACTTGTAAATGCGCAGCCACGTCCGCTATGCAAGTCAAAGCTTTGAGAGTTAAATCTGTGATAAGACAAACTTGTGCTGAAGCATTGCTGCAATCCAAGTATCCTTTGAAGCAGTGTGACCAAAACAATACAGAGTAATTACCTTGTGGTCACACGGTAACATCTGCGATACGATCATGATGTACTGTTGTTGCGCAGTGCAAATCCAAGTATTATACATGGTTTGGTCGCACAATGACTATATGACAATCCATCCAAAATTTTTCCTGAATTGACAAGCCAGAAAATTCAAATTAACATTGCGCGCCAACGTGTAATCCCACAAAACGGAAGGAAAGGAAAAAACGGTGGGTAAAAAAAAAAAAAAACAAAAGGGCGCGCCCCTTCTTTCGAAGTTTTTTCTTTTTCATAACTGAAGTCTCAGTAAACGAGCAGGACAGAGGGCAAACTGCAATTACACCAACCGCAGCGCACGAACAAAGAGGGCTGTGACGCTAATGGCCACTAAGTATGTGAGCTCGCACATTTCAACCAGCCAGCCGCAATATGAGCTGCTGGGAAAGTGCGTGAGCTAAAGAACATCCTCAGATGCACATTGTACGTAGAGGTCGGGGGGAACAAAGCCGCCGGGTCGTACAAAACGAATCTAAACGCCGTGCTTGTTGGTTCAATGGCCTTGTGGCACCGAGCTGTGCAACAAGGACTACTTTGGTCGACATGAGAAATCAAAGCGACGAGAATATCCCCACAAACAGTTGCGTGGTTTCCCGTTGCGACAACTGCCAGAAGCACCTAAGTGCCATTTTGACAACTTTTTTCCAATGGAAATTAAGAAAAACCTTCTTCAAACAATATTGGGCATGACTTGATCTGACACAGTCAACGTAGATAAAAGTTAATAGCACGAACAAACCAGAAAATATCCAAGTGTATGCATGTAGCACACTGGACAAGCTACAAAAGTGGCTTACAAGATGACCAAATATGGAGGCAGACCACAACCGAGCCAGAGCTGACACTCACTTCCAAGACTTTCCAATATGGCGGCGTCCTGATCCTGTTGTCTGATGACGTCACGACGCACCACCGTTTCACTCAGATCATCGTCGTTCGCTGGACGTAACTGGAAAGAACGCAACAACAAAAATGAAAAGCATATATTTTTTCCATGATAATTCACTTTTCACTGTGCTCACTTTTGGTGATTTCGATCGGTTCGTTCTCTGCGATCCGTCGGACAAGTCTACCAACATCTCCGATTCATCCATAATCTCATGTTTGTTCCACTGTGTTGCTTGTACAAAACGTCAAATATTAATTTTGGTTATTAGTCGATCTGAAAAGTGAAGCGGCCGTTTGATACATCAGGTATCTGGTACAAACCACTCAGGAGCACAAGATCTGCATCGACAAGCAAATAGCTAAGAATTATGCATTATGAATGCTGCGATATACCAAAGCCAAGCCACCTGCCTGGCAAAGTTTGCATACCACAACACAGCCGTTCATGCCAGCGTACACAAGTGCTTATGCTTAATATTAGCACACCAGCAATGTACCAAACAATACATTATAAAATATAAAATACGAGCCAGCTCGGAGCAAACATATTCCAGAACCACAATGTACGATGCTTGTGGCTGCTCTATTTATAGACGGACTGCTAGTAGAACGAAAGCAAACAAGGACCATGCTGTATGATCCAACACAGGCACACACGCATGTCCGAAGGGAATGTCAGCGAACTTTGGCGTCAGGAGCAGCAAACAGACAATTTTCTAATTTTATTTGCAACTGGAAGATTTTACATTTACCAAAAAAATTTTCAAAGCACGGAAAGCGCACAAGTTATGGCAAAGTCCGTCAAACAGAACCTGAATTTCAACCTATTCCATTTGGCACTTGATTATGCTGGCGTGAAGTATAGCTGCAGGTGGAAACAACCGTTTTTCCTGAAAAAAAGAAGAACAACCGTTTTTTTTCAAAGGCTAAAATAATGAACTGATAGTTTTCCGGGCACTGGAAAAAATATCGGAAGTTTTTCGGAAAAATTTCCAAATTTTCCAAAGAAGCTTGAAAAGTCGCGAGGTCAGTTTCTCAAATCGTGCAAAAACACCATTTTTGATGTGTGTTGGTCGACTTGTCAAGCGTCTTCTCCTCGCGAAGCCACTTTGGACCACGCTTTGCCCAGATGTACTCATTTGAACAGGAGACTTTTGGCCTGAAAAAAAACGTTTTTTTTTCAGTAAATATTTTTTCCGAAAAAATCGCAACCATAGCTTAAAGTAACGTTATGTAACTTATTCATGTTGAAAAAAACGTTTTTTTTTTCGAAGAAAAACCGTTTTTCCAAATGCTTTTCCTGTACTTAAGGTGGTCGGGTCGAAAAAGTAAAGTGTTTCGGATCCAAAACATATGCTCATATGGAAAAGTATTTCAGCCTCGGAAAAAAAATCAGTTTTTTCATGAAAAGAAACGTTTTTTCTGCCAGTATGCAATTGATCCAGAAATTTGGAAAAATCTCAGATTATCACATGTCTCACGTCCCATTACACTATTCTTTGACGTGAACGTCAAAATTTAGAATTTATTTTGTCACATCGTACGTAAGGCTGTGAGCAGATAAACGCGGAATGCGGAAATTGGTTAGCAGATAAACGCGGAATGGCAGATTTCTGCATTCCGCATTCCGCGTTTATCTGCTAACCTTTGCGGAATGGTGCGTGCTTGGGTGACGATGACAACTTCCAGCGTGCTGACCTCAAAATGTTGCGTGTTAACGCAAACAGCAACTGAGAGGTTTGACTAAAAGCATAATTACTTGCAGAAATGCAGAATTCCGCAAAGGTGAGCAGATAAACGCGGAATGCGGAATTCTGCCATTCCGCGTTTATCTGCGCACAGCCTAAGTTGTGTGAAACTTGGTGATCAGATCGGATGGGATGTGACGTCCTCGGCCACCTAGTTAGAAATCGCACAACAGAAGTTTATGCGGTGTAAATTAAAGAATGAATGTTGTTTACAAGAGAATCACGCTGTCATTCTCTTCCTCCTCCCTTCCACCAGGGGATGTGAACAGAAAAGTGGGCGTTTACAGAGAAAAATGGTGGAAAATCATCCAATCACATCATCACTTTGGTCTCCTTACATCCTATACAATCGATACCAGAGCCTAAAAATCAGCTCTCTTCTTTTTCTTCACACCCCGACCTCGCGCGGCCATTTCTTTCTTCACGCCGTCGCACATCAACGCCACATCACCAATCGACCACGTCATCGACGAATCCACCGCGTCATCATTCGTCGTCGTGGCACAATCGACCAACTTCTTGCGAACGTGGCACTTTTTCGGCCGACGGCATTGCTTCTTCCGTCCTTTCAGCTCCTTCCTTTTCTCCCCTTTCTTTTCTTTCTCTTTCTTTTTCTTTCTTCGTTTCTTCATCTTCTCATTCTCGATTCGCTCCACGGCGTTTTCTGTCGATTCTTCGCTATTGCGGCATTCGGCAGTTGGGCTCGTGGGCTGTTCGGGTACAGAAGGGAAATTCGCTTCATGAAAATACGACTTGATGCGCTCATGAAGATAGTCCGGGCACTGCAATTCATTAGGCAACATCTTTGCAATCGCCCAATACAGAAAATACCACGAGTACGGCTTATGGTATATGACTGGCACTTTGAACGATATCAGATCGACTTGAGGCCAGAGTCCGGCGGTCACGCACAGATGAATCAAAATATCCCGGAGGCTTTTCACATCCGCGGGATTTCCGCCATACGCCTTCACAGTTTCCACTAATTGCAGCACATATTTTGGCGTATATCGAATCATCTTCACTTCGGAAATAGTCGATTCCTTTTCTTGCCGCGATGACATTTTTATTGTTTTTTGAACATCAAAATATTCGAGCCAAAAAAACAGCAGGGTTACGGTAGCTCTTGGCGCCACCACGCGCTCGGCCTGCGCGAAACACGAGGATCGCACCTCGCAGGAACCACCAAATCGCACAACAGAAGTTTATGCGGTGTAAATTAAAGAATGAATGTTGTTTACAAGAGAATCACGCTGTCATTCTCTTCCTTTAGTGTCTTGCAATTAGGATGTGTGCATATAACGAAAATTACTGATGCTCTAAAAACTTCGACCAGCGTAATAGTTGCTCCCGGACTAAAAACTGCTTTTACGGACTGAATTTCTTTGAATACAATCCGGTAAGCGTAAAGTAGCAAATCTTTGAACAGCCTAGGCTCAAACATGTTAGGTGACAAATCCAAATCGATCCCGAATTAAATTTGATTTCGGCCGCAACAATCATAGTTTTGTCACGCACAAAATACTGCTGGTCAGAAATCAACGGTCCAGGGTTGTGGAGCTCGAGCTGCTCTGTTAATATATTTCAGGGCTAAACCATACCAAATTTAGTTTTTTCCCAATAACCCATGCAAGCCTCACGAAAACGGAACACAGGTGCCTGCAGCTGCCGGTGAAGACAACTGCCATGATCCTAAGAGAGAATGAAAAGAGGGTTTGCAAACTTGTTACACTTGACAAAAAGGCACAAAGGACTTTCAGCCCAACGCAAGAATTATCATTCTTCTTGAAAAAACGAGGATCAGAGCACAAAATTGGGAAAAAGAAGGAATAACTTTTTTCTGGATCAAGATGTTAAGCCTTGCCCCATTCTTTAAAAAATATTTAAAAAATCTTTTCCGACTTCAAGTCATAATGGTGGCAGGGGGTTACCCCTCGCTTTTCTTACAATCGGAAAAATCCGAGAGGGTACAGCACGTTACCATTCACGACTTCAAATCATACCTTTCACAAGCAAATTTATACTTTTTAAGGCAAAAATCGCTTTTGTTTAACAGATTTTCTAAAAAATCGCGCGCAAACGTGGCATTTTAAACCGATTTGCCTGCCAAAATTTGGGAAAAGCACCAATTTCACCTCATTTTATTTATGGAGTCCCCTCTCCTTCTCGTGACTTCTCGGACGGGAGCTTGGTCGTGTACGTACGCGTGCCCCAGGTACCCCTCTCCTTAGCCACCGAAATTTAGGTATTTTGAGAGATGCACGCCACGCCACGTGGTTTTGGGAGTCGAAAATATCCGATGCTTATTTTTTAAATTAAAAAGGTGATGTTTTTAAAAGTAACTTTTTTTCAGAACGTCAAGAAATTTTTTTTAACATCTCTGTTTTTGCTGGGAGCAAAGTCGCGAAAATAAGAAAACATGTTTTCCGTTCTTTCCGATTGGGAAAAACAAGCAGAATTTTTTCCCATGCGGCAGAAGCGGACAATTCCAAATTTATAAGACATTCAACTAACCTTTCCGAGGAGCAATCAACGCAGCGAAAAGTAACAAAACACGAATGTCACCGAGCCAAAACAAGGTGATGATTCAGTGAAAACGTGTTTTTGGTTGTTGGCTTGCCAAATCATGCACGCGTGACAGTGGCACTGTCTGGTAATTATGGTCAAAGGTTATTCACATTCTATCGGACATAATAACCGAGAAACAATACAGGGAGTGACAGAGGTGGAAACATAAAATACATTGACACGTTTCATTAAGATAAAAACCACACGTGCTCGTGGTCTGGTGCCGGAAACAGCAACAATTTTACGACAGTGACATAATCAACGAGTTTACGAGGTTGCTGATGCTGCCATTATTTTATTTGCAAGATCAGAAATGACATGATAGAAATTACATACATACAATACAGTGCATTGAATAATATTTTGTCAAGTCATTTTATAATATAAATATGAACAAATTCAGAAATATCATCAACAAAATTCACCGATGTTATCTCCAGGATTCATTCATACACGGACAATTCCATGTGCACATTCGGATGTTTATCCATGAGCGCATTCATGCATCTGGCAATGTTTCTGCAATCATCAATGCCGCTGTGAGGTCGGCCCTCAAACTGCAATCCCAATTGTGTGCACAGACCAGCCAGACTGTTCGGGAAGGTGCCCGTGCATCGATGAGCGTGACGTTTGATGTTCAACGCTGATCGCATGTACAAGGGCACTCGCACTTGACTGCAACGTCAAACAACACATTTGGCATTGCGGATGGCATCACCATCAGGCACATGCCGGTTGTGTCAACAAATTTTGACTGGCTAGAAAAAGGCAAGACGAATCCGACCACCAAGTTTGATGTCAGCCACACTCATGACGGAAGGGTACATCAAATAAAAATAACATTATCATTATCAAAATACAAATATCAATGTATCATTATCTGGAGACAAGATGGCGAGGGTGTCATGTGCAAGACATGTATAGCATCAGGGAAATTCACTTTGAAACATCGAGTGACCGTGTGACCTGCAAAAATACGACCGAAACATCATCCAAACCTGTATTGACATTGTCTCGGCAACATACTCTTCAAGTCCCAATCACCACAGGTCACAAACGCACTGTTCACAAGTTGACCACTGTTGTTCGGGTCGAGCAATTTAACATCAGCGTCAAGCCATTGGTGGAAATCAAACAGAATGTGCGTGAAATCACGTTCGTTTTCCACCATGTCCTGAAAATTAAAATTAAAATGGACATGAACGGGACCCGGCACTGTTGGTCAGCCAGTGCAGAATCGGTAGCGATATTCATTCATATGGTTACTGTACAGTGAAAAGAAAATATTGATTTCCGTGAAGTAACAAATATTCAACTGCGAACCTGAGTGATGCCAGTGAGCTGGGTGCAGAATTCGGTGAGTGTGGGCTGAGCGACCGGACGCACAAATCGATGAAATTCACCGTCCAGCTGTCGTGTTCGTGTGTTGAGCAACAGACATGGAAACTCGATAATTTCCTGCGCAATTTTTCTGTGGATTAATTGAAGTGAACGAAATGCACAATATTCCAACAAGCCACCGAACCTGGTTGACTAAGCGTTTGTTCTTATCACAGGTGGCCTCGAAGTCCAAAACCAATAAATAATCAAAATGTGACATAACGGTGCACTGTAACCGGCATCTTGACGACAACAGGGTCGAATATCGAAGCAATCGATTGCTGGCTGCTTGCATTGAACCTGAAACTCATTTACTGTGATACACAGCATTGGGCAGAAGCAGTGACGGCTTCGTTTCGTTAGTTCCGCCATTTCTCCGAAAATACCAGCTCCTCAAACATTGACTGACAATAAATGAGTTATTTATATCCTCACGGTTGACAGACACAACACAAGGACTGACACAAGACCCTCTTGCAATAAAAACTTTATCGTGCACGAAGTTTTGACCATTTATCATATGGAGTACCATAATCGGAACGTTTACATATTTAGCTCAACCAAACAATTTTAAAGTCCACATGCGTACCACGCTATCCATTGCACACTACTTAAAACAAAACAATAAACACCCGACACCGAAAAAAACGGCAAAAATAAGGCAGCAAACAAAATCAGTAACAAGGATAACGAGCACAAAATGACGGCAAGGAGACAAGCGCCCACCGAAACCACGTTGATACCTTGTGGCTGCGCAAGCATCGTTCAAAGAATCTAAATGTCCAGATGAAGGCAATACTAAACTGGAAAAGCCAAAAACGGAAAACATAAACGGCAACGGCAATACAAAAATAAAACAGCAGCGATGAATACATAGCAAAAAGGAATACTATATATATTATATATTGCACCTACGTTTTCATGGAATTCAAAAGGAATCGAATGCATAAAATATGGCCACATTTTTCTCAATAATCTCACGAGTTATATGACTAGGCGTTATTGGTATGTTACATTACAGTTGGTATCATGACAGTTACTGTTGTTTGTGGACTTTTCCTCCAACGAATTCCACACTTCCAAGTCGGCTTTGTATTTCGCCATGGTTCTTCGCGATCTTTTCAACTGCAGATTTGATGGTCCTGCATGTCACAGAACGTGTAGTTTTGGGGCCGCATGGCCGTCTGGTACATTGGTACTGATGATGATATGGTGCAAGCACCGCACCGTCCGCCTGTGA
This sequence comes from Rhynchonema sp. JSB1_4, assembly GCA_030248065.1. Lineage (NCBI taxonomy): Eukaryota > Metazoa > Nematoda > Chromadorea > Monhysterida > Xyalidae > Rhynchonema > Rhynchonema sp. JSB1_4. The sequence goes on from JASAMV010000971.1 coordinate 21,618, forward strand.
CAAAGCGAGTCCTATGCCATATCCGATGATTGCGTTTCGTATAGCTCTTTGTTTCGTGACAATTTTTAGGTGCAACTTGCACCTACAGATTTTCACATTTTGTACATAAAACGGCAAATAGCGCCAACAACAGTCCGTCAGTTTGCGTCGGAAATACATCTGTAAAGTTCTGAAAACCTCCTGGTGCAGCCGCAAACCTTGTCTCGGTCGGTTTGGTCTGGATCCAAGTCTGAGCCCGGACTGTGCCATTCGAATCGCCTCCACCCCATACGAGCGTATTTGGCTGTCGGACGCATTGGGAGCGGCTGATGTTTCATGGTTGTTGTTGTTGGTAGAGGTCGATGGATGATCATTCCATGAGGCGTCGCCAAATCCAGCCACTGTGTGAATTGTGAGTGATGTTACGCAATGAATGACCACAGAACAATTAAAAAACTGTAATGAAATGTCAGCCAGCGAGCTTACAATGTGGTGTGATTGGTGGAGATGGGGGCAGAACCAGTTTGAACTCTGGCTGTTGCGATTCGACCGGTATGTGGGCTAGAATACGAAGTGCGACAAAGAATAACACAACTAAAATTCGAATAAAAAAAGCGACTGCATCCCCAAACTACCTGCACTCGACGGAATAGTGGGCGAAATTGGTTGAATCATTGACTCCTTAACCAGACGACGTCCCAGCGGTGGAGGGGACATCGTCAGTGGACTGGGCAGTAACGCACCACGACCACGACCTATGCCGCCAAAACCAGTCGCCGGTCGGGGCATGGAATCGTAATGATCACTGAAACTGAGTCAGACCGAATGCTCAATCAACCATGTCAGTTTACAACAACACGTGTGAGCAAACACTAACTTCACAGCAATTTGGCTGTCAACCGACTGCGCGACTGAATTGGACGCGATGTACGGAGGGGGTGAACGGGTAATGGACAGACTCGACAACAGCTCGCTCGCACAACTGCAATCTGCTTGCATACAATTATCTATTGATATCTTGGACATCGGGTGGTAGGGTTTGGTTAGGTTAGCCAATATTTACCTGTTCCTAACCACAAGTTTCAACTGCTTGAATTATAGTTGTGAACGAAAAAATGGAAAAATTTCCAGTAAAAAACCATTTTTTTGGCATTTTCAAAAATGATATATTCCGGAAAAATTTTTCTGAGGAAGTGCCCAAACGGCACGTAAATCAGTGAAAAACGCCATTTTTTGTGTGGTTTACATGGCGTTAAATCGGACTGTACTGCCATAATTAGCCGTCAAACGCCATTTTCAGTGCATAATTTGACAAAGCTACGCCATTAGAACACCTGTCAAGTTTTGGCCCGGAAATACATCTGAAAAATACGGAAAAATTTTAGGAAAACGAGTTATTCCAGTAAAATGTTTTTTCGGAACAAATATACACCATGAATGTAACTCTGAATGACCCGATATTGAGCAAACCAGGGATGAACACGACAAAACGAACTGACGAACGAGGTTGAACGAACCTGACAGTATCGGCCATGGTATTGACTCGGGCATGCAATTTTTGACATGTGTCCTTCACTTCGATTTGCATCTGAAGGGCAACGAAATGCATTTTAAGTAATGACTGCTAGTGCACTTAACAAACACGTCCACCAACCGCTGTCAAATGGTTCTGCAATTGCTCTTTCACCAGGGGCACCACGAACTCGATTTGTTTGAATTCGTTCTCTGATGGTGTTACAGCGCAGTGTTCCAGTTTGGCAATATTGGTCTGCAAACACGTCACAAAATAGTTGCATAGTGAAAACTATTGAACGGGATTACGGTGCCTAACCTGCCATTTACCATCTGATTAACACAATAATGGTTAAACCGGGCAACCGGCTATCGCATGCTCTCAGAATCCGGCCTTTCGCAATAAAATGTGACTATGTACGATGAGTGATCACAAAAACATCGTTCAAACAAAATGAAATGCGTTTAAATTGCGAGAATTAATTTTTAAAAATTTGCTTTCGGGAACAAACTCGAGCTTGTGCCGACTTACGCTCCCCCTTTTGATCAGGCAACGGCAGATCATTTGGTAGGGAATCCAACCAGCTCGTCAACCAACAGCCACGTGTGAAATGTTTCACAAAGGTTTCATCTGTCAGCGAGCTGGTTCTTGTCTCAGTCTCACTGCCTTTCATGATCAAAAGGGTGAGCGTAAGTCGGCACAAGCTCGCGTTTGTTCCTGAAAGCAACTTTTCAAAGATAAATTCTGACAGTTTTAACGTGGTTTATCTCGTTTGATCGTTGTTTTTGTGACCGTTGGACATAAACAGTCTAACTGCGTAGTAAAAAAGCAAGCATGAGATATACGGTTTCCCGCTTTAAGTAACCATTCTTCGTAGCAGCCGATTTCGGCGGGACCCGATTACATGATTGGCTGGAATTCACAAAACAAAGTCAAGCTCACCGTCAAACTCAAAGACACGTGTAAAATGACGGTGAACTATCACGAGTTCACCGTCAAGCTCACCGTCAAGTTCAATGTCAGGGTTGCAATAGAAATGGAAAAAACTGTCCGCAAACCGAACCAGGCTCTTCACAACGTTACAGTTAGCACAGGCTGTGCTGTGGAAACACACTACAGCTGTGCAGCACAGCACTGTGTCACAGTGAAACATTGTTATGTGCCAATGCGAGCGTGACGTTGAGCTTGACTTTGTTTTGTGAATTCCACGAATTGTAAAGAGAGCAGATCACTAAGTGCGTGACAAAACACATGATTTCCCCTTATGACATCTATACAAGGCACACCAACCATGAATCGAATTAGTTCGGTTTGATTTTTACGCACGGCAGTGACAAAATCCGGATACGAATCGCTCAGCTGTCTGCCGTCGTGAAATCGAAGTTCAACGATATTGGTCAGGTTTTTCAACATTTCGTCGTTATTCTCCAAACAGGGCGACAACTGCAACAATGTGGGAAAGAAATACTACGCAGATACAATGGTGAACACTGTAGTAAATCTCAATATAGTGAATCTCTCTATTAAGTGAACGAGTAGCCATGTCCCAAAATTTTACATGTTTTAATTCTCCATGTGGTGATTAATTTTCTATTCTGCATAGTGAACGACTTCGCCCTCCAAATGAGTCCCTTACGTACTGTGAAACGCCCATCCCTATAGTGAACAAAACCTGAGGAGCCCCAAATTGAAGTACCAAATTCAATCCAGCGGCCGAGCTAAATGAGATTAGCATGACACCAACCAGTTGAAGTGTAAAAATTGACAAGATTGGACGTTGTTTCTGGTATTCTGACCACTAAATCTTGGTATTAACACTTATGGATTATAAAACTGGCTTATTCACGGCCAATACAATTGGTCCTTCATGAGAAAACGGTAGTCATAAACCACGCTGTAAGAGCGCCGCTTGATGTCATGTAAAGCCGGCAGTTGTGAATAGTACATCTTGTGACCGAAAATGTCGGGTCACCATAAAGTGGGAAGACTGTGACGAGCAAAGTGACTGCTAGTTCAATGTGACGAGTGTGGAGGACTAACGTGTTCTTGCTTAAACGTCACCCATTTGTCGTGTCTGGCTTGTGCATCGACATGCGTCCATTCATGACCCTTGTGATGTCGACACACACAATCCGAACAGTATGTTCGATTACCACAACTGGCACACGTCACATAGTTACTGTTGCGCAGTGTCGTTTCACAGTCGCCGCAGCGCAGAATTGGAGGGCTGCTGGAATTGCAGTTGGCGCATTTTAGGCTTGGCGATGGACTGGCGACCAAATAGTAGCTCACCATGTCGATGGTTTCAGCATAAAAAAGATGGCACAAAAGTCCCACATTTACTTTTTTAATCAATCTGACTTCCAACGTTTTTACTGCATCTTCAACAACAACCATATCAAATCACAGTGCTACAATGCCAACCTAAAATGAAACATCACCTGCTGCGTTCGTCAGTGTCGGGCAGCACTTTCCTGTCCATTGGTGGCGTCCCTGTCGGTGTGGTCAATGTGTGCTCGCGATCTTCGTCGCCTAGCACTGAAATAGGTACAACATTTAGCAAGCAAAACGGTTACGCATTGGCATTTGGCAAACGCAAGTTGGGAAGCTGGACAAGACACAAACAAAATAATGCAGGTTAGCGGTTAGATTGAGAGGAAAAATTGAAAACTGAAAAAATACAGCCACCTGAAGTAGTCGATATGTTGATGTTGTCGTGGTGTTCGTTATGTGTTCCTGATGTGGTCGATACCGACACCTCCGGCGAACGCACTGTGGCCAGCGGGAAACCATCTTGTGGCACCACAATCACACGCTGGCATGGAGGGCACGTGAAGATACGGGTCGACTGGCACTGCTGCAACAAAGCACGCACTTGGCGCATCATGCTTTGTGTCGAATTCGGTAAACGGATTGGTCTTGCTTTCACTGTGTTGTATAGATACACATACGTACTGCTTGCACTAATTTCGACCAGAGCAACTTCTTTTGTCAGCTGTTTGGGATGAACTCGAAGCCAAGATTAGAATCACCCGCGCTTCGAAACATCCTTGCGAGAAAGTTAATCCAAAAGCAATCCAAGACCGGGTGAGCCATTTTCACACCTGCACACAGTTAACAGTTGAAAAAATTACCGAAAAACCAATTGCCAAACAGAAATGTTCGAACAAAACCAACAGTTAATTTTCGATCACAATATTGACACAAATGATGATGACATGGCAGTTGTCGCGCATCGGTCATACACGTTATCTCACAACGCACACACGTGTGTGAATGGGTAGGGTCGGTGGAGGTAGACGTCGACATTTTGGGTACTTGGTGACAATATGGACGTGCACTGGGCCTGAGGGTCACGGCTGGATATTCGGAACCACCAAAACACGCAGTAAAATAACGAATTCAAATGAACGCGCGCATATACGCGTGTGACATCATCAAGATAGAATGGCATACATCGATTAGTGCACCATATTTTAGCCACATTCGGTACAAGAAAACAACTGAATCAGAGATCACATCAGAATACTTCAGCGAGAGAGTGACAGAAAGAAACCGAACAACAACCAGTACTAAAAGTATAACAACAAAACATTCCACAACAATGGAACATCATACATCGTCTGTTTCCATCAGCTGTGGTGGCACACAGAGCAAGGTCGATCCACTTGGTCGCGGTGGTGGAACCGGAAGAGACCCAGTTCCTGTACCAGCACTGGTGTCAGCAGCAGTTGGGGCAACGAACAGCACGGAACCGGAAGCAGAACTGGAACTCGTTGTTGTAGTTCCGGAAGTCGTAGATGACGATGATGCTGATGGTTTGGGTGTGACCAAACACGAAGGCACGCGATGGCCGTACAACGCGCTGTAGATGTCGATCAGGCCACAACGCAGACGAGTGTCCTGGACAAGATTAAACATTTACTGGTTGCTAGAATAGGCGCTTGCCCTTCCTTGCGTGAATAGAGCACGAACAGTCCATTGATACCGACATGATTCTGGCTTTTGTACGAGTTGCGTTTTGCATGGAGCCCACAACTGCCTCGTGTGTTTTTATGCCAAGACGATGACGACCCAGAGTGCACTGCTGATCTGTGAAAACAGGTGGAAAAGGGCAACCACACACACAATTGGCGTTGATGCACACAAACACCGGCAGCAACACCTAAGAAGTCAAGTCCGTCACAGAGTGGTACCAAAACGGACGAACCGCTCTACAATTAGCGATCTGCAACCACAACGTATTGGCGAGCACGGTTGTGTCGAGCGGATGTGTTTGCAGCACACCTGTGTCCCGTTTGTTGCGGTACGTGAACGGCACACGCGCAGCCAGTGAACGCATCATGTGGTAACGAACCTGATAAGACAGTTTAGATTACATTGTAGCTTTTTTGTTGTGACCTCCTACACAGAGAACATTGCACATAATACAACTTTTTGAATGACATTCTGGCCTTTACCGCCTTTATTGTCATTTACCGCTGTGAAAAATGTACATACAAAGGCCAATATTCTTCCTGAGATGAACGACGCTGATTATGTCACTACAAAAAGTGGCATGACGCACCGACGAGTCCCGTTCATTCACACAATACTCAATCAATCGACTGAACAATGACTGGCCGCCTTGTGCGTTCGAGTCGCGCATGGCTGTTTGCGGGTGCGATGCCAACGTGGCCAAAGCGTCTGCAAAACACTAATGGATATCAAACCCTACACGCTTGTATGTAACCTGCTCCAACAGTGAGTGACAATGGCTTTTGATGATCAACAAACTTAGGAAGCTGCAGTCTTTGGCCAACGCTCAGGTGAGCGTCCTACTTCCGTACCGTACCGACACGAAAATGTACAGAAAAAAAGCGCAAATTGCAAGTATACGTTATACAACGTACCCAAGGCAGCACATCGCACTTTGTAGTATTGCTGTGGCTGGGCGTACGTCCACCACCAATCCAGGTTGATTGGAATCAGACATTGACGTTGCAGCAGCAGAATCGATCTGGAAATAGCTTCCGATTTTGGCACTCACCAAGTTCACACACACGACATTGTTGATTATGAGCACCGAAAATGTAAAATCAAATAGCAGCCAACGTAAGGTAAACGCCCAGAAATCGTGCGAACTTGACCAGCGTAAAAAAGTTAACGGGTGGGAAACCTGGAGATGTTGCTTTAATTGCAACGGAGGACCTCGGTCGGGGCTAATTTCAGTCATCCGGTTCAGTTCAGCCCAGTGGTGTAGCAACCCAGGCGGGGCGGCAACCTATTGTACCACCAAAAACGTGGGGCGGCAACCTACCTACTGTACCGGCCGAACTAGGGGGGAACAAAATTTTTTAGGTCTAAATATTGATGAAAATGTACTCTAAAACGCTAATTTCGCGCGCGCGATTTTTGACACATAGTAATGTTAGCACAGACACTCACCACAGTGGTGCCTTCAGGTGGTTTTGATGCTTATTGTGACTAAAATAGTTGAAACAAGCCAGATTGACATCGCCCGCGCTTGGCCAAAGTTCTTCTGAACACAAATATTTCCCAACTTGTCAACCCTGTCAAAAATCGGGAAATTTCGTGAAAAAAGACCGATGTTTCCCGGAGGCTGAGGTTCTTTCGGTTTTTTTCACGTCCCAGATGGACCCGTTTTTTTCGTGAAGAAAAACGCTTTTTTTTGGTCCGCCAGTATATTCTTGGTCAAGGCAAACCACTCAAAAGTCAACAAAAAAAGAATTACTTCGCTGCATAAAAACAGGATGAATCCACGTCACCATAATTACGAAACTGACCTCGCGCCTGTCCAAGTTTTTTGGAACATTTGAAAATTTTTCCGAAAACTTCCGATATTTTTCCAGTGCCCGAAAAAATATCGCTTCGTTATCTTCGCCAATGAAAAAAACGTTTTTTACCTGCATGCAACGATAGTGTATTCTGCCAATAAAACTTTTACACTGGTCAAACCTGAGTGCATGCACGGTGACCACCAACTGGAACGACGGCCTGAGCGTGTCCACATTGAGCGCCAACATCAACTCTCTGATACAATCATCCAATATTTGTGCATACGCACCACCAGTGCACACCACTGAACACGACTGGGTCATTGCCAGCAGCAGTGTTGCTCGGTATTGGTCGTCCGAGAAACTGTAATGCGTGTTTGGAGCGGAGCTAATGTGACTGATGTGTGCCAATCAAGGCAAAACCAAACGAACGTAAACGCAACAGAAAAACCCACCGATTTTTCGAATTGTCATTGTATCGAATCAATCCGATCAGAAAGTCAAAAAACAAATGCTGCAGTTGTGCGCTACGGATCATCGACATGGCTTGCGGCATCGCCTGACAACAAACACATCCATTTGCAAAACTGTCAGATCTTTTACTTTCTTTCAATAGCACCAGAGCAAAGGTCCTTGCCGCGCCATTCTGTTTTCACAAACATGTAGTATGGTGCACCAGGACATCGTCAGTGCGAATGCGCCATAGTGAACACGACGAAACCAACCAGCATTATGAAGTATGCCTGCAGACTGGCGGCACTGGACTGGAACTGCAATGGTTTGGGCAGATGTTTCACGGTATTGGTGCAATGCCAACGCTGGAACAATTGCATCATCGGTGGTGCACCCGGCCACGACGCTGACAGTTTGTTGGCCACCTCGGCCATCGCGAACGCACATTGCAAACGAATACTGCGCAATATAAGTGCTTTATAACAGATGGGCGAAACATCATCAGTTGAAAAGCCGACAAGCACGGTCAACTTCCAGTTGAGCAAAATTGCATAATCTGACGTTGCCGACTTCGGATTCAAGACATGACCAGCTCCAGCTGGCTGTGGGTGCCTTGTCAACCATATGAAACATCAGTACCTATCCGACCAACCGATAGAAGCACTGTTTCGAGTCGAGCACATCGTGCAGCACCAGTCGTGTGGAAGGACTCTGATATCGAGGCAGACACTCCAATGCGGCCAGTTGTGCCAGTACGTCACGCTCGTAACGCAGTTGATATTGCCATTGATAGTCAGATTGGCTAAGTTGCATGTACATTGTTTACCTCACATTTGGAAGGACATAACCTATGATCGATACCCGGTTAAGATCCTGGTGACCAAACCGAACTGATTGCCAGCTATCGAGCTACAGCAAACTCACTGCAGATCCACTTTTCGGATGATCATCATTTGCGGGTCGATTCGAACCCAAAGAATCGGCGAATCGGGATCGGCATGTGACAGGTCCAATTCGAGCTGTAAGAATAAGATTCTAATTTACAATCTTGTAATACACCTGACATGGTTATTCAATGCTTGGGAGATGGCGTGATTCATGCCAATACCGAAAAGGTACCCATTTTCTACGAAATTTTTTTTTAAGAATTATAGTTGACAATATTGACTGACCCTGACCACACCATCAGATGATGAAAAATGCAAGACACAACTAATGTTGAATACAGTAAGTTGACGTGTGCAAAACCGTGCACATTACACTTTTTCCTTTACAAACCCAAACAACTCCAAATAGCTACCGTAACTCAAGCTACCGTAGTCGCACCTCTTCGCCATTCGACAGTGGCACCTTCTTCTTCTTCTGTCTGCGCCCCTTTGACTGGCACGGTAACTCCAACTTGCATGTTGTGTCGTCAATGTGCACCGTGTGACCGAACGAACCGTCGATCTGAATGCAGTTTTATGAACACATGTTTGCCTATTTCAGGGCACTTGAGTGAGACTACTCTATTATTATAAATACTGCTCACATTTATAATAAACTAAATAAAACGCTGCTACACACTCGTTTTACGGTAGTTATAGTACGCAACAATAAGTGACGCACCTCCTGTACAACAACCGTCAACGGTCCGACGTATCGTTGTTGTCCGATGGCCAACTCCTGCTCGAATTCCATCTCCAACGCACTGCGTTTGCGATTGTACGTGTATTTCACCTTCAATATTGCTAACATCAATATAAATCTAGAAACATAAACTACAGTACAATCACCTGAAAGTGAGCATGTCCACCCTCATATATCCATTGTTCGAGAAACGTGGGCAATTCCTGTCCGGTCACGTTCGATATGGTCATGAAGAATGAATCGGTCGACATCTGTGTGTGTGTGTGTGTCCGTCAATTGGAAACGTTGTGCAACACTTTGTCATTATTGCATTACGTATGAAGATAATGCATTTCGTTCACCCAGGAACAAGTGCAGCCCTCTGTGTGACCGATGACAACCACCAACCAAGAGCGAGTCCCATGTGTTCAATTGGTATTTTTGCTGTGCTGCTTGCGTAGCAACCGCCAACACCTTGTGCACAACCTGCAACGTTATCTCGAATTAAAAATTCCATTATCGACATTGTAACAATGAGCGAATGTTGTTGTGCGACCTACATGAAACAACGGTTCTTTGCCTAATCGCTTTTCGAGCATTCGAATGACGAAATGTGCCTTTTTGGTGAGCACATCGAAATACGGCCACGAACACGCGTCCGCACTGCGCGGATCGAAATGCAGCGCGTCACGTGCTAGAATGCATTTTAGACCTTGTCTTTCATATCAACTTCAAGGACGGTTTTGACGACGAATTGCGTCCTCATACTAGCACTTTCAATAGTGCGTTGGCCAAAACATTCATCACTGGACTGACAATTGTTGTCAATAGCCTTGCTTAGGGTGATATTTTCGAAACGGTGTAAAGGTCAGTTGGGTGTAAAGGTCGGTGGAAAGCTCGGTCAACAGCTCAGTGTGATAGACCTCGGTGTAAACTTGAAACATTCCACGTTAATAACAGGCAATGTTTCACGTTTACACCGAGCTACGCCGACCGAGCTGCCGACCGAACTTTACACCGACCTTTACGCCCAACTGACCTTTACACCGTTTCGAAAATTCCACCCTTAGTGTAATGACAACATTTGCACAATCGGTAGACATGTTTTGAAGTGTGAATTAAATAGGCATTGGTACTTGACATTCGTCTGTACCCAAAAACGACATTTCATAAAAACAAAATTGAAAGTAAACTAAAATGTGCTCCTGCCAGTCAATTAATATCAACGTGAGACCCACGCATGATCACCTCTGACTTCGCCCTTGAGCACCCGGAGGAACACCGGTCCCCATCGGGATTCGTAGTCGCAAATCGACTGCAGCGCACGACCGGTTTGGAATAAATACTCGTTGTTGCCGAATGAATGTTGGATGTAGAGTAGTGTGATGTAGCTGCAGTTTGATTCGGGATGATATATTCTTGTTACCTTAATCTAATGCCTGGAATTCACACTGAGTTCCGTGTAAAAAACGATTGCCGAAAACGGCCCTAAATAAGAAGGGCACTTTTTGCGCGCGGGATTACGAACTTCCAAAATCCATAGTATTTGGCGCGCACGTTAAAATCTTGCTATCGGGCTATCCTTTCCTTTCTTCTACCAAATGTGAGCCCATAATTCATGACAGCCACTTTGACCAAATGAGTCCACAGCTCATGTGAGCAGTGCCACTGCACCACAACTGTTGGCTTTGGTTGTGATTAACGATAAGAACACCACCCTTCCCCCTCCCCCCCCACCAACCGCGCCAATCCCTTCACCAGCCAAGCATCCAGCCATTGTTTCTGTGTAACGAATGCGCCAAAGAACTGCTGCGCCACAGCGTGTGCCATCATTGTGCGGGTGTGTTGCACATTGTCGAGCACGCTGATTGGATGCAGCAATGACTGCGACACAAACGACACACCAGCGTAGCCAATCAGCTCGTCGGGACACTGCAACAATGGGTGAAGCATTGCTTTTGCCCCTGGGTACTTTATGGAGTCAGGGTCGGCGTGGATTGAAGGTTAGCAGGTTGAAGGTTTGTAGATTGAAGGTTTGTTTTGACTTGGAATCAATATTTTGGAAGTACACCCAACCGTGGAACCTCCTCCGGTCAGTGACGTGTCTGTCTCTGCACAACACGCGTGTCTGTTATATATAACCATGGAGACAACTGCATGGCTGCAGCTCAAACTTGGATCCCACAAAACCCCCAAGTCGAACCAATTCAGTAAAAAAGCACATCGGCCATTATATTAGCAAAACTACACAAAACATCAAATGCCGAGCACCAAAGCATACCTGATCAACAAACACTTGTTTGTACGATGCGTATGGGAATCGACATGAGAGCAGCTCTTCAAAAAACTCGAAGATTCGTTGTAATGGTTCAACGGTGTTCTTCAGCAAAGGCAGCAGGCCCGGTGCACAGAAGTTCGTTACCTGCGTGTGAATGAAACAGCTGTGTAAAACTCACTCTGACAGGCATCAAACTTGGCAAGGTGACCTGAAGGATAATTCGCGATTTATTGGTACCAAAGTTCGACCAGCGTACATAATGTCGAAACAGCTAACAAAAAACTTTCACTCAGGTTAAAATCAGTCATTTTCGCAAAGTCAACACAGAACGTCTCACATCATTACCAAACAGCGGAACCGGCCATTAAGTTGGATATCGACATTTTTAGTTTAAACTTGGTATCGGAATCATTTTAACCAATTGACATGACTCAACTGCACAACACTACAATTTCCGAAATTATCATAGATCCACAATCGCATACCTCCATCATATCCTGTGACACCGCCATTTCGAACTTTCCCAACGCAAATCCGATGTTGACGGCTGATGTGGGCACGCCCAGTTGAAAGTGGTAGGTCTTACGGCGCATGTCCGGTGTGTACGCCGTTTCCTGCGTAATTTTTGTAAAAATTACAAAGTACATTTTCGTTCTGTTATATGGTGTCACAGCAGTGATGAGTTTTGCCCGTCTCTTCCTGCCCAGCGGTGCACCGGGCCATCGTCAGTGCGAGATGACAACAGACGACCAACCATCAACTCGCCACTGGCCACAACCGTGTGCTTGACATCGCACGTGATTTCGATGCGCCACAAACACAATTCGTTGGGTGCATCCACACACGGCAGCCAGTGACGCGTACAACCCGCGCCTGCACAACAGATTGGTCCGATTTCATCGATTTTCTCATACGAACACGGCACAATAGGTCGACGAACAATGAAGAACCAACTGTGAAAATCGTCACAAACGCAATAAACTGAACAGAAAACGAACCGGGTTGTGATCTGTAGGTGTACATTTGGGGGTGGTCAATTGCCGGTGTCCTTGACAGCAGATTATTTGACGGTTGAGTGGATACAAACTGAAATTGACTGATGTTGCACACACAGTTGACCAACATATCACTCAAACACAGCAATCTGGCTGGCCCAGTTACCAGACATGTCACGTGCGGTGTGGTAGTAACCACACAAATCCACCACGGGCAATGGTGTAGCAGCGGGGGGGGGGGGTGGGGGCCCCCCCCCGCGGGGGAGGAGAGGTCGCCGCCCGGCGGCCCCCCCCCACACAAATCCACCACGGGGGACGATAGTATTTGCATGTGCTCTGTGCTCTTTGTACCTGCACTCCGATGGGCGGTTGTTGTGTGAGAAAGTCGATGCCAATCTTCATCATTCGCCTGTGCTCGACCACGTCCGACAATTCAGATGGAATGTCGATCACCAATTCACCACCGTTGCACTCGGCGTCACCGCGCATCGCTGCTCTGCAATTAATACCTGCTTTGTTCAATGTGGCAATCGTTGAGGAAATTCTTTCACAGAAAAGTGCGTCTCGCTTCACGATACCATCAAAGGCTGACCGAAATTTCTGTGGTGCGTGACCCGCAGTAGGGGAAGTCAATTCATGGGGCTAAGGTGGTGCCTGCGCCATTCCAAAACTGGGATACTAAATTCTATCACATGAGAAGAGATACGTAGTGCAATGTCGCGTGTCGCCACCCAGAAAAGTGTGGGTGTGTGTATGGTACACTACCTCCCACCCCAATCGCCCATCCCTTATCATCACACCAATAAATTACTTGTAATGTGCATCAGCCAGCCATTTTGTGCTTCGATCGAAATTGTTACCAGCCATTTGCTCACTCAGCTCATCCATGGGATCTTGATACCTGAAACAATGAAAGTGAGCAGATACGACCAATGACAACAACAATAGGTCTGAGTGTTGGAACCTTTTGAAGCAAAGAAACAGTTTTCCGCAGTATTGCAGTGGCCCAAGCAACGTGAAAACCACCTACACATTATTTCATGTTCGCCTCCGGTTACCCCAGTGGCTTTAGCGAAAAATATCCATCTACCACAGGAGACAAGCTCTAGGGCGGACAAGGTATTTACCTTGTATATAGATGGGAAAAATCCAAAGAGTCAAACCCAATGAGGCCTAGTCATGCGCGCGTGCTGTCTCAGCCAGCCTGCCGTCTGTGTCTATGGCTGTGCACTGAACCCAATCAATAACCAGTGCGTGTGCTGCTGTGTATTACATGATGTCATATGATCGCACTGGTTGCCTAAATGGCAAGCGCGGCAATTTGAAAGTGGAGGTGCACAAAAAGGCACAAAACAAAATTCGAGTGAGCGTTTGATAAACTTTCAACGATTTCAAGGAGGAAAAACAAGAATTAGCGCGTGAAACGATAAAAGTGCAGTGAGCGACCAAAACACAGATGCAAATCGCAGAAAAGTGACAAGAAACTGCAACAACCATAAAAAATCACAAAAGTGCACCTGAAGTCCACATCAACGTCATTGACGGTGACTCGTTGCACCTGCACATGTGCACCACAATTAAGACACAAACGTCGCTCCTCGGCTTGCAGCGGCACAACGCACAGCTCGGTGAAACCTGGGCACACGAGAAAAATAAAATTGAAAAAAAATGTGCAAAAAAACAGCAAAAACACGCGCACCCATGAAGAATTGTTTGTCAAAGTCGATGCCCGACAGACAGACAAGTTGTTGGACGACACGAAATGGTCGACTAGTGTCGACCGTGACCGTCGCCAGGCCATTCATTGGCGGCTGCATTCTGTATCAACACCTGAAAATGGCTGTTTCGTGGTGTTGAACAGTGTGCAAAAGTGCAACAATGAAAAATACATGAATAATTGTCGCTAGTTGCGACGCTGATCCAAACAGCAGTGAATACAAACAAACGAAATCAAAAAACTTCAGTCGGTTGACTAAAATTTATGTATCAATACATATTTCGTTCAATGTCACTTTTGTAACAATTCAGATCAAACAACATTAACAACGTATCTGATCAATTGCGGAAAAATAGAATTCCGTCTGCAACATACCACACAGAAAAAGGATTCTGGTCAGTGAAAAAAGGTTTGTCGGTAATTATGAAATACATTGCGATATCTGTGGATACAGGATATGGATGGAACGGCAGAAGGGTGGAAAGACCAACAAAACGTGACTAAAACAATAACGAGGTTTTTGCGAAATCAAAGTTCAATTTGCTCAATACGAATTCGCCTTGTGTTTCGGGATGAACACAAAATCGTCGCTGACTTTTCCGAGCAGCAACTCTGTGATCTTGACCCAATCGGATGCCGCTTCTGAGCACATCAACGTCTCTGCGAGGAAAAGTTGAGTTCAGCTGGCAACTAAAACTTGTCACAATGTCAATATGTGTTGCCCATCTGGCGATCCGTTAACCACAATAATTGAGGGTGTCTGCTGCCCAAATCGAAGCCGTATACCAACTACTTTTTCAGTGCCTGTCGTGCTGTCGACCGACTAAGATCGATATGATTCAAGAGCTGGCGAGACCGCGCCGAAAACACCAGCTTTCCTAACCAAGTTCATTTCGTCCAAAATACGCGGGTGGCCGTTGATTGATCCGTTGCGGCAACACATCCAACAGACCAACTGGGATGTAGCGATGCAGGAAACTCAGCCATTCCAATAGAAATCGACGTGTCGTATCGACACCCTGTTGGTCGCTGCCCCAATGGTCTAGACCGTAATGCACGTATCTGCAATCATGTGAAATGCGCAATTGTATCCGGAATAATCATTTTGCTAATAAAATGTGGTGTACATACAATTTCCGAGTCTTTCCAATACATACAACAAAGTAATGGCAAGAAAACACACGCGCTTTTCCCAGACAATCTTCGTCGGGACACCATCGTCAAAAAATACAGGCACAAACATAATTATCACTGCCCACACACATAACCGTGCGCATGCACATTGAGTAGTGTGGTCATGTTTCCCGTGAGCTTCAGGAAGAGTTCAAGGAATAAAACCGCAGAAATAAAATATATGTATTAAAAATTAATTTTGGGGCCCACTTCCGTCGCAGCTGGATAAATAACAACATTAAACAGGTGTGAGAAGCGAGTGATCCGGCAACTTGTTCAGCAAAATGAAATGTCACTCGAAGCGAAATAAACAAATAGACATGAATGACGTTTGTGTACTTTTTGAGAATCTCCAATCGTTCGCTGGCGGTAATGTCCCACAATCGTTGTTCGTGTATTTCAGTGAACAACCACGGTTTGATCAACGCGCCACGTCCGATCATCACACCCGCCAGTGCACTGCCGCTGCGCATCTGTGACAGAGAAACGGGCGAAAATATGTAACTGATGGCGTTAAGGGCGGACTTAGGATGAACACGGAAACCGGAAATAATTTACATACAAACCAGTTTCATGGATTTCCGTGCACGGAAATATTTCCGGTTTCCGTGATTTTTCATTTTCACGGAACGCGGAAATATTTCCGTACCAGTAGTTGCTGTTTGCGTCAACACGAGGGCTTTTGACGTCAGCACGCTGGCTTTTGTCATCATCACTGCAAAAGCTTCGTTTGCGTGCCTGAATCATTTCCGTGTTCCGTGTTTCTCAAAAATATTCACGGAACACGGAAATATTTCCGTGTTCCGGTCTCCGTGTTCAACCTAAGTTGTTCAAGTCCGCCCTAATAAAATTACAAAAGTTGCTATAAAAAGCGGCTGATGGTTTCCTTGTTCGGTTCTTGCACGTTTACACATATTTTCGTTCTATTCTTTCACTTTTTTACGAATAAAAGCAACGAGACATAACATGTCGGATTTTTCATTGTGTGGAACATTTTTGTTGAAGCTGTAGTTGACATATCGGCAAGGATTCTGAAAACCGCTTTTTCGAGCTCAACGTGGTACACATATGTATTACCCTCACCCAGCACCATGGAGAACATAGATGCGCGCAAAATGGTTGAAGTAAAGAATCTATGACTTGAGAAAATTTAGGCTACTCGTTTCATAATGTTTCAATGAACGTAAATGTCTGACATACATACCTCCCTGGCATAGTCCTCATAGGACAACACATCCCCGCATCCAAACACAGGTGTGTCCGGTCCTGCAAGCTCAGCGCAATGCTCCACGTAGCTCCAGTTTGAAAGACGCGTGTACCGTTGTTCTCTGTGAATGGGATGCTGATTGCTGGTGGAATGCCATTTTCATTTTGGTCGACGATAATTCGAAATCCACTACAGTGGAAGTTGTTTGCAAATTTAAGCTGCATATATAGTTTCGGACCCTATCACGAGACTATACACGTCACAATGCACCCGGGTCCTCGTGTGACACGCGACGTGTGAAACACGTGACCAAAGCAAGGCCCGACCGGACAGGGCGTCAAGTTTGATGTCGGCCGTGGCAACTCATACAACTCGACCATCGCTGCAACCGTTCGAGCGTCACTGGCACTGGTAAAACATCACATTGCCGATTCGCACCTGCTACGTCCGTGCACAGCGAATGCCTCGATGGGACAATCATGCTGCAGATTAGTGATCAATGTGTGGGCTGTCTGTTTGTCGTCCAGCAGACCCGAGCGCATCTTACACGTCAGGCCAACCTGTGCATGAACAAACGACAGTGCTTTTATATATAAATACAGTGCACACTACTTGTACGGTCTTCTGCCTCCATTAACGAGAGGGCATATCCTTGACAACGAGCAAAACTAGTGGCGATCCAGTGCCGTGCAACCGAATGCCCCAACGTTGGTATGTCGCATCGCAGCACACATCGATTGAGCAATATGTTTGAGTCGAGTTGGTCTGCCCATCAGCGAACAGCCAGCGCCTTTGCCACACACCAGATCAATTGGACAGCCCAGATTGATGTCGATAAAGTCGATCTGCAATTGTTTTGTTGTTGATCAGCCAGCTGGCTATTTTTTGTCGCAAATATGAATGGCGCAGTCTGTGATTGACCACCCCAATTGAGCCTGCTTTCACAGATGGGCGGTACACCAGCATTAGGTGATCGTCAGTTGCGGACGGCAAAAACGCAACTACAATACACGCAAGGCAACGCACATCACATTGTTCAGCGAGCAGTTGCGCGCATCGACCCATCGTGTCCGCATGTGCACCCGCCAGTTGCACGCCGAAGAATCGTTCATTCGGATGGCGTCGCACCAATGACCATTCGGATCGACTGCCCTGCAAACATTTGCTTCGTTACAAAAAGGAGATTGTATTGGTATGTACCTAGCTGCCGCGGTGAAAATTTTAAGAAAATAACATTACAATTACAAAACTTTACAAAATTTGATATGTGGACTATTTCTGCGACATACCCACCTGCAATAGCGACGTGGCGAGCGCCATTTCCCCACAAGTGATCTCCGCACCAAAATCCACACAAACTCGACGAAAGGGTAGATTGCCGACTGTGGTTAGCGGGGCCAGATACAGTTTGTTGGCGAAATCGTCGCGTTTGTATTTGCGCGTCAACTTGAAATCGGGGACATCGATCGGGCCGACCAGGGGATCAGTGATCGCCAATGCGTCCATCGATTCACCATTCGTCATCTTGACACAATCGGTGTCCTGCGAACACGTGATTCGGCCCCGTTCACAGTCACATGCCGGAGGGTCGAGTTGTTGCGCCTAACAATCAAGTGTTGACACTGGCAGCAAACCTGATGATCAGTGGTGTCCTTGGGCCTTTTACGCCTTTCCCAACAGTGATTTTGCCAGACATTTCTCGAAGAAAGTTGCCTTTTTTGGACATACAAAAAGATGCTTGCAACCGGCAATACAAGACCAATGGCATTCGTTTGGCTGCCACCCAACCTGTGCACTCGGCTGCAACACCTTGACAGCAACATCGGCCCGATCGAAGTCATAGGTGTGTTTGCGCAGTTGTTTCACCAACTCCATTGTTTGTGTGTTGCGTTCACATTCATACGGACGGTCAGGTGTTTTACTGAGAATGGAATGATGAAGCATTAGTGCTTTCATAACCCATGAACACCCACCACAGCTGGGGACACACTTACGAATGTTGTGACAAATCATCAGGATTGGTATGCGCGCCAGCAAATCGACATGTGATGCCAAATGGACAATCGCCTGACAAGAATGTGAAACATTTCATGTCACAGATTGGACAGTCCCAAAAGCACCACCCCAGCCCCCAACCTCTCATCTCCAACACCGGACACGAGTGGTCATCAATGTCCGCTGGCCGATCGTCCCAAAATTTGCGTGCATCATGCGAAAACAGACATTTTTCGCCGAATAGACACTTGCCGTCGGGCTTGTACGCAGACGCACACAGACGAAACTCGTAGTCCTGCACAGCACTGACTTCTACCGTTCTACCAGACTTGTACGGTTTCAAATTTTGTGAATGCAATCTCAAGGCTGGCTGGTGTCACTGTCACGTATTCCAACCGGCTTGGCTATTAGTTGTCCGGGAACAACTTGAACACTGTTGAAATCTAGTGGCTTCAGTAAATCTCATAAGACAAATATTTAATTCAAATGTCACGTGACCAAGGCGGAACGGATCCATGATTGATAAAAGGACGGAACACCGACCTGTCGTTTTGGCTTCGGCCTGCGCTTGTTCTGCCCGCGCTGTTTCTTGCCTTTTGTCAGTGACTCTTGATGGGGCTGATGGTGACCCGGCTCAGACGTTGAGCTTGTCGACTGTTGCGGATCTTGCTCAACATTGACCATATTGTATACGTATTCGCGTTTGACTGGTGCCCAGCCCTGTCCTGTTCGAGGTGAAACTTGGGGTGTGGTCGCTGTTGCTGGCGGCAGTTCAGTTGTGACGCAAGCCATTATGCGCTTCTCACTCACTAATTGCTGTAACAGAATGACAGGGTTGGGCTTGAAGCATACTCAACTCAACTCAACACAACGCAACTGGACGGTAAGATACAAGCGATTGGGCAATTGGGTCATACCAATAGAGACAGCCATGGAAATAAATATAGCATCCACGTCATAAAAAATCTTCATTGTCATTTCTCAGGTGCTCTGTTGATTCTGAATACATAATTAGGTAAAATAACGTTTGCGGTACCGTCATAGCCAATGGTTAGTCAACAAGGAAGTTTTAGATACAATTGTGAAATTAGAAAACCATACAAACAACAAGACAGCAACAACAACAGTTAGATGACTGGACTCACTTAGCAAGCACAACACAAGAAAGGATCAAGCACATCATCTCGTTTTCAAGGTGACTGTTAGTTATAACTATAATGTAATCGAAACGACCTCAATATTGAGCAACAAAACAAACACCAATTATCGACTATCATCTGTCATTGTTCACTTTTCGTCCAACAATGTCTGCGTCAGCATTGCGCAATGCCCATTGATGCGGGTACAACTGCAGGCCCTCCCATTCCTGTTTGAACAATTGTTTCGGGTCCTGTTGTGGTGACATTGCTGCACCAGACATCTGCTCTTCCATGATACGGGCTTGATCGGCAGCTACAATGTGAACGAACTGAATATGCTTGGAAACAGTGGCAGCCAGGATTTCAAAATAACAAACTCTATAGCGGCATCTAACAGTGGCCGGATCGGATCCTTTTGATCACGTCATTTTGTCTTAACGACATTTTGAGATTTTGTGATGTCAGGGCGTCAAATTGTTCTGGGACATCCAACAAGTAAGTCTTTACGCTGGTCAAAATTTGTGCTACAAGAAATCTTGAAGGATCTGTCGTCATTTGACCAAACCAGTTCCGATCCGATCAAGCACCATATGTGACGCCGGCCCTAACTAAACGCAAACCAACCATTTTCTTCACCCAGCACCAACGTGTAGATACTTCTCAGCCCGAACACGTTCAGGAAATACCACGACGCACTGCTCACCCACGACGCCTGCAACGACCACAGTTCGATACCGCGTTGCAGCATCGGCTTGAAACGCAGCGTAAGAGGAAATGGCACTTTGGCTGAAGAAACAAATTGTTGAAAATTTCAAAAAAAAGCTGAAAAAATGATGAAACTTTCTGGCAACCAACTAGTGACGAATCCCGAGAACGTCCAATTGATCCATCCGCCAATCACAATCATAGGCAATACATTCAACATGTTGCCTTTCATCATATCGGTCATCATGGTTGGATCTGTACTCAAACAATTTTATGAATATCAACTTTTTGCCATATTATTGACAACAAAAATACCATACCAACCAGACATTGGATTCTGCATAGCGGCCGGTCGCTGCATGCCTTTGGCGAAGTAGCCATTTTCCTCATTGTTGAAGAACTCCTTGCGCATCAGGTACGACGATCGCGGTAGGAAACGGCCGTTTTCCCTGCAAATGAAGGCAATCTGAAATGGCACCCACACTTGATAGCAGACAGCGGGCTAACGAAATCCTTGCTTCATGCCACACACGAAAAATAATCATTTTCGGAAGTTTTTCAAATCGAGAATGTCATCAAAACACACTTGAAATCGGATGCCACATTCATAAGCTAATAACAAAAGTGAAACGCACCTGAGCAATCTGCCGCGCATCAGGTACTGTCCATCCATCACTTGTTGTTTGTCTGCTTTCTTCTTGCTGGTGAACAGGATGGCCACATAATGACGCACAATGCCGATGAGGAAAGTGATCAGCACAATCGGTAAGAACACCCATGTTCGGATGGCCGGGTCAAGCAGTAATTCGGCCATGATTGTGCCGTGCACTTTGCAGAAACAACAATATTGGCTATTTCGGGAACAACAAAGAGACAAAAACGTGAAAAGGAAACGCGCACAAGTAAATCCTGGCTGGCAGGAAAGCCGAGCTTATCAAACAGCAAAGTCCGAGAACAGAAATTGCAAAAACACTTCTGTTTTAACTTTTATTTTCCAAAATACCATAACAAGAAAATGAGATCCTGTGCATTGGGGTATAAACAGGCAGAGACAGTGAATCTATATTGACTGCACATTGAATGAAATCAATAAAGCTTATTGTAACTGTTGATATGAGACTGAAAAAAGCACGCAACATATGTGGTTGTCGAAACCAAGCCCTCCTCAAAATTAATGCGCTGTTGATCACGTCGGTGGCAAAAAGTGACAACAATTGCCTGATCGTTTACGCTATTTCTCATGTGTAGCGGGCAGGATACCGTATCTGGAATACAATGATCAGGTAGAACAGGCCACTATTTTTTTGTAAAAATTGCGCAAAAAATAAGTTGTAATAATTCGACTGACTCGCACAACAAATTAGCGACATCAGCGGCCTTGTACGTGTCACCGATCTGTGAGTCAATGTCGCCGCGCACCAAGTTAGCGATCAATTCACCGCCCTTGTATGCTTGCAACGTCGGCACGCCGCTCTTTTTCTGCAGAATGTTTACTCAAAAATGCACGCTTGACAGAAAAATGTAATCAGTCAACGAAAACAAATACACACGAATTTCTGGCTGGTCCCGAGCACCGACGCCAACACCCGACAGAACTTGTGTGCACGATAATCAACGGCCAATTCTTCGAATGTTTCGTTCATTTGATCGCAGCCAGGCACACCCTGCATCAAGTTTGACATTTTTATTTATTTATTGCGCACGATCCTAAAAACTGAGCAGCAGACAGGTATAGTAAATTTCTAATTTCGTTGCCTAGTGCACTTTTACAGACGCAGGGAAACTCCCGTTCGAAGTCAAGCATGCAACAATGCACAGTCAACAAGCCACGCAGCTGACACACACAGCTTGTGTGACTGAAACATTCGAAACGCACACCAGCCAGCTGCGTGGCTTGTTGACTGTGTGTTGAGCTTGTTTCCTGCTTCGACTTCGAACGGGAGTTTTCCTGCGTCTGTAAAAATGCATGAGGCAATGAAATTAGATACTTACTATAACATAGTACCAAATTCAACATTTCACGACAACAACTATCAAGATCAAACTAGCCGTTTCATAAATATGTACGATAACGGTCGTTGTTGACTGAGCGTCCGAATCAGTGGCAGTGAGAAAATCGTCGGCTGATTTCAGTGTGAATAATCTGCCGAATCCGCCATTCCTTCAGAAAAGTTTGCGTTGCCAATATGTGCACAGCTTCACACAAGCAACAAATTATGAACCAAAGCAAGAATTTTGCATAGTCAATCATCGTACAATGTTTGACTTGCGGCTCGCATTTCGGCCAATCTCCGTTGCATGTATTCCTTGACGAACGGATCGTCCGGTCTCACATCATCTTCGACCGCGTCTTCTTTCGCTAATTTCTTCGCGGCTTCCAGCTGTTTGGCGCGCTCGTCGTCTTTCTGAATAAAAAAAACAAAGTAAAAAGGACACGGTTTCAACGATAACTGAGGTTTGCGTGAAAACAAACAACAACGAACGTAAGTTCGGCAAGTCATCGACAGTTTATTGGCCATCTTTTGCAATTCGGCTTGTTTCTCGACACTTTCTTCATTCTGCAGCTGCTTGTATCGACGCCAATCCTCGATCACTCCTTTTGGTCCAGTCTAGAAATATATGTTAACCATAATATAATATTGTACGTTAGCCAGTCAGAAGGGTGGAGGGGGCAAACAGCAAACATGCCATACTTCGTGGGGATTGTGACGAGATCCAGGGGGAGTGAGGGTAGTGTCGCCCTCGGTTGTCTAGGGTACGCTACCTCTCTTGATGGTTCCCCTATCTCCGCCAATTTTTGCCTAGGATAAGCAAATTTAGGCCTAAATAGGCAACAAAAAAGCCTAAAAAGGTGACTTTTGTATCAAAGTTATCAAAGTTGCCATAAACACTGGGGGAGCAGAGCAGTACCTCCCGGGTACACTAATTTCCCCAATTTTTGCCTAAAATGTGTGATTTTTAGGTCAATGTTCTCAAAAGTCGCCAAAATACCCTTTTTATGAAGAATTTTTTCCAAAAAGGGGTAGAAATAGGTCAAATTTTCCACCTCAAAAAGTGACCTTTTCCTGATTTTGGGTCTTCCCCCAGCCGCCAGGGAGGTACACTAATTTCCCCTCCGAAAAAGTAGGGAGGGACACTAATTTCCCCGCCGGACCAGGAACTACACTGCTACTTACCTCGGCCCTCGCACACATGGGCCCAGTGTAGTTCCTGGTCCGGCGCGGCGGTTAGTGTACCAACCCCTTTTTTCCGTGCGGCGGTTAGTGTACCTCCATGGGGGAATGGGGGGAAGACCCAAATCTAGGAAAGTCACTTTTTGGGGTGGGAAAATTGACCAATTTTTGCCCCTTTTTGGAAAAAAATTCTTCATAAAAAGGGTAGATATTGGCGACTTTTGACATCATTGACCTAAAAATCACTCATTTTAGGCCTAAAAATGCCAATTTTAGGCAAAAATTGAGGCGGTAAGTGTACCTGGCGCGGCGGTTAGTGTACTAGTGTGCCTTGGTCGCGGCGGTTAGTGTACCTTAGGGGGGATCCCCCTCCCCCCCCCAAGCAACTACACTGCATGGGCCTGCCACTACACTGCGCCTGTAAAACAAATTGCAAACAAAAACACAAACATTAAACGTCCGTGCCGATCCCGGCTCCATTGGCTGCTGTGAACTGCTATCATTTCTCGGCGGTTCATCGTTTGTGCCCTCGTCCTCTGAGCTGCTGCAATAATTGTCTCCGGGTCGTTCACCCAATATTTTGTCATCAAGAGTCGCCATATTGAATTCGGGATGCTATAAAAAAGTCTTAAATTAGATTGTCTGCACTTGTTTGCGTACGGTTGCGTTGGGCGATCAGAGGTGTTAATCGGGCCGGGCCGAGCTTTCCGGCCCGAACAGTCGAGAAGAGCCGACTTTTCACTTTTCGGAATGTCCGGCCGGACCGGACCGGGGTGGCCCGTGGCCAGCTGAACGAAAAAGCCCAACAATCATTGAATTTCAAGAAAATCCTGATTTTTTGGGGTAAATTTGCCAACATTTCTCGCGATTCAGCCAGGGGCGGGCCGGGGACCCCGGTGCCGGTGCCCGATTCCCACCTCGCTCTGAAGATCATAACACCTGAATTACGCTTCAGGTGATCGTGACCGTTTGTTGTCGTTCATTGTATTTTGTTCTTGATAGTGTTGTTCATGTCAATTTGGGTTGTCCCGTCCCGACCCGAATACTTGGATTCTTTACAGTTCTTGTTCTTGCGTTCAGTCAGATAAAATCTTTAAATCTTGAATCTCTTTCAATGTAGGGAGGAGGAGGGCTCATGTGCCACCACCAGCGTTGCAACAGAACAAAGCTAAAAAAACAAGCATAGAAAATTTTCGACTTTTTTTGCCTGCAGAATGCACGAATCTGCTCAATTTTCTCCGTACGTTCTATCTGTACAGATACTTTCCTTTCATTTTTTCTTCGACACCGGCAAAAGTTCTCTTTACCTGCTTTTCAAAAACAAAAAACGTTATTAAAAAAACGATTTTTTCTTTTTTTCAACGCTGTGTGTCCCACCACCAGTGCCGCCGTTGCGAGTCAAACTGATGTTCAGTTCGTTGCTTCAAAACGTTTGACAGCCGTTTTATCCTACTGATATTGATACACACACAAAATTCTGATGTGTTCACATTACTTTCCCCCGCTCGAGCTTCGAATGATACCTTTACCACAAATCTCACAAGACCTTACTCGGTCTTGTATACATGCTGCCGGAATTTTTTCGCGGCTTGATAATCAAAAAGGGGCTTTATCATTCACTTGATTTCTCGCTTCTGAAAATTTAGACCGGATTACAAACGAGAAGAACAAACGGAAGGATCGTCGTCATCAGCCTTTCCAACCAAAATCGCAAACTTCGCAAACAAAATTTGACCAAAAACAAGTACAATAAACAGCAACGAATTCCTACCGTAACTTTCGACCAAAAATGCCTCAAAAACTCAATATTGACTCCCTGATCGATCGTCTCCTCAGTGTTGGCACCAAGGTAAGTGTGTCAAAAAAGAAACAAACTAAACGATGGAAATTAAAGAAAACTTCTTTTGTTTCGCTGAAAACTCGATGAAAATTAAATAAAACTTATTTGTTTCATTGGAAACCTGATGAAAATCAAATAAAACTTTTTTCTTTCACTGAAAACCAAGTAAAACCTTTTTGTTCAGAATAATTCGCTGACGGGCACTGTGACCGAGCTGGAAATCGCCGGACTGTGCGCCGCTGCAAAGGACGTGTTCTTGAAACAGGTGAAGCACCATAAATTTATTTAGTTTATACATCAGCTGATTTGTTTCTCAAAAAAAACAAAAAGCCATATTCAGCCACCGTTGGTCGAGACGGACACGCCGGTTCGTATCTGCGGCGACATTCACGGCCAGTTCGCCGACCTGCTGCGTGTGTTCAATCGATGCGGATTCCCACCAACATCCAACTATCTGTTCATGGGCGACTATGTCGATCGCGGCAAACAAGTCCGTGACAACCACAAACAATGGGCGTGATAACAAGGTTGACAACTCACACATGTAGTGCAAAAGAAATCAATATTTGCCCAGAATCTCGAGACGATCTGTCTGATGTTGTGCTACAAGACGAAATATCCTGAGAATTTCTTCCTGCTTCGCGGCAACCACGAATGCGCGGCTATCAATCGTGTCTATGGCTTCTACGACGAGGTCAATCGACGCTATTCGTCACGATTGTGGCAGGTGTTCCAGGTGCGTCCTTGGTATTTGGCTCAAATCGACGAGCTCGGTGCTATAAGTGTGTTTGATTGCGACATTTTCACAGATGGGCGGTGCACCAGGTCATCGTCAGTGCGAATGCACCTGATGGCCAAGTGACCCACGAACATGTGCATGTGCAAACTGACAAAGTATATATGTATAAGGGGTGATGTTTCACAATTATTGCAGGAGGTGTTCAACAGCATGCCGTTCGTCGGTCTGGTCGGTGGCAAGATTCTGTGCATGCACGGCGGGCTGTCGGAAAAGTTGCAGTCGTTGGAACAATTGAGACAGATTCGTCGACCCGTCGATCCGCCAAATCCCTCGATGCTGCTCGACCTGCTATGGGCTGATCCGGTTAGTTTGGTGATACGATCGTCAGTTAATCCACCAATCAATCGCTCAATTACACCAACTGCAGGACAAATGGACGCGCGGTTTCACGAAGAACACGCGTGGCGCGTCGTGTGTGTTCGGTCAAGACGTGGTGATCGATCTGTGTGCCAAACTCGACATCGATCTCATCGCACGCGCTCATCAAGTTGTACAGGTACAAACAGTGACGTCACAACTGAGCGGTTACTTTCAAGATCAAATTTCGACTTCGATTTCTACAGGACGGCTACGAATTCTTCGGCGGCCGTCGTCTGGTCACCATATTCTCGGCGCCGCACTATTGTGGTCTGTGCCTATCTTCTCTCAAATCGTACCAAAATTTATGTCATTATCATAAAATTATTTCTCCTTGTTATTTCAGGCGAATTTGACAACGCGGCAGCCGTAATGTCGGTGGACGAGTCGCTAAAATGCGCGTTCGACGTGCTGCGTCCGATCTCGATGAAACAACGATAAATAATATGAGACACACCAAAACCGGATTTGACAAACTCAACTGTGAATAGCTTGAGTGAATTGTTCATTGGCACATATTTTTGGGAGCGTGCAACAAATCTCAAGCAATTTACAGTTGTGGACACCAAAATATGTGATTACAAACCGATTTGTGACTGCGAAAATTTCAATTTTATCTGAGCCGCTCTCCAACTCTCAAATTTCCCCATGCACGACAAAACTTCGGAGTCAAGAAAACTTCTGTTGCTCAAAATACAAACTCTTATGGCTGATCTATCGATAGGAATACTGATTTGTCCTGCACACTCTTCTCTCCAACCAATGCATGAAGGGCCAATAAAAGCAGATGAGGTTGACAAATGTGTACGGTTTGACTTCCTAATTGGTTTGTCTGATCAATTCTCTGACATTGAGGAAATGAGCAAATGAAACGCAGAGACCGCTATAATCGGCTCTTCTCTTCTTGCTGTGTGTGATCCGTGATTTTTCGTATTATACTGTACTTCCAAAAGTGTTCTATGTGCACTGGCTCGCTGTGGACCACAGCCTATCTTGTTTTTATAAGGTGTGGTACAGTTTGCCCTGTCAGAACCCACGTTTGAAACGTCTTCTTTTTGCTTTGCACCCCACTACCCTACACACAACGCAGTCTGTCTCTCTCTTGCAGTTTTGCAGAAAATTCAGTTCCGAATCGCAGCATAGTTTATTTTTGCAGCCCTCTCCGAACACGCACGCATGCGATGAAAGCAACCAACGCCCTTTTGCTGTTTGCCGTCGTTCGAAACTCGATGTCCCACAGCGGTCGCCAATCCGTTTGTGAGTTTATCTCAAATAATGCTTCATAAGCTCTCATTCTCACCGGCAATTTGCAAATTGGTGTCGCTGCCAAAGCACAAAATTTACATCGGTCTTCTGCTGTCCTGGTTAAAGTTCTGTGAAACATCAGAAAGTCCGAGTTAAATCAGAGCATGAACACACGCCTTGCTGATGTTTCAGAAAGCTGTTACGTATTTATGAAGACTTTTCTTGACGGTGGAATTTCGAAAATTGATCGAACCATTTCGCTTCACAGATCTTGAATGTCGAGCCTTCGTGCGTCATTGCAGCTTCCAAAGCGCACTCTGCCGCACAACGACCCAGTGCACGATCCAAACTGGCGCTCGACGCCGACCGATACGCCGATTATAACTGCACTGGACTGTATGGTCGATTGTACTGTTTGAATGACGCTCACTGCAGGATACAAATGACGTTTGTCGGCAGTGTCACTCACTATTGTGTGTAAGTGAGGGCTAACGTTTCATTTATCTTAACCGCACGTTCATCTCAGCATCAGTTGACTCATCAATTACAGCGCCACGTCGGTCAACCCGTTGCTCTTTTTGTTACATGCCCATGACGGCATGACTCACATGTTCAAGTGCCATTCAGTGAACTAGTGCAGGCATGTGAATCGATCTGGTACCGTCTAGCTTTTTCTAAATGGAGCGCAAAAACTTTTCATGTGGGGGTCATTGCATGTGTTTCAAACTGTGATTGTTACCCTACTAAACCATCAATAACCAGGCGGTCTGGCGAATTGATGTGACACAACCATTCCAGTGTGCGATGATTTTTGAAAACCGGACCTGACAAGTTCCATATGCAATACGACTAAAACTAAACAGCTCTCAGTGTTACCACGTTTGTAATGCAGATGTGCCCCCGGTTACTACGGTGTGCGCTGCGAGTACCGCGATTTCCTGGAGAAGTGGCTGCCAGCGATGTTCGAGGGTGACAATGTGCTGCCTTCAGTGGTCGCTGCCATATTTGCCATTCTGTGGATTGTCGCTGTGGTTGTGGCCGCCGTTGTCATATACAAATTGCGGTTAGTGGCGTTATGTTCAATGAGAACAATCAGATCTGCTGGCATCTGTTTATTGGGGTCAGGCGAAATCCTGGCGCACCGCGCCCGTCTTTGAAGGTAGAACAAAATTTCGATAGAATGTTCGGCTTTGGCCAGACTCCTAAAGCTTAATGACAGATGTGCTGAAGACCTTGTAAGCGAGAATCATCAAACTGAGGAACATTGACTGAAGTATACCTACAGAGCGGAAAACGCTGTTGTGAACATTTGCAATATATCGTTACGCAACAGTGAAACATCACCCAAATATGTATTGTGTTTTGCAGCAATGCCAAACACAAACGCCAGCGAGGCATTGATTCAACGACTAGTACGTCCACACAGACTCCGGATCCGTACACACCCATCGATCAATGTGCACCTCTGGTCAGTGACATTTTGTGAAGTCTTGGGTGCTCAAACAGCTTCTCCGCGCGGTTGTTTAGACTCGTTAGGTTTAGGCTTGGGTCTACCTGTTAAGGGTCAGGCTTGCGCTTAGGCTCACATTTAAACGATCCATAGGCCAACGCCCAAGCCTGCGAACAAGCCAAACCCTAAACCACCGCCCGGGACGAGCTGTTGGCAGCGCCTATATTTGGAAATTGTTATTTATTCACAAACAAGACTGAAGCACATGGGCAACCGCAGCAATGACAAAAGGCAGAGTCGAATATTCTACGCTCGGCACGTCGGTGCGTAGTTTGTCAAGAGAGAGAAACACGTCCCTCGTCTTTTTTTGCAGCCCCACTTTCGTTTCTCGACTCCCCGCCGATCGGCTGAGGTGGCACGTTTGGCCTTGCACACCATGGATGCACTCACACCCATTGAACTGGCGTGATCAAAATGTGATTGAATTTTAAAATGCGAACAAAAAACTACATATTTATTTTAGTTGTGTTTAGTTATTTCTTAACGCAGTCTTATGATCTAAAAAATGGCTAATCATTATTTATTAATTCTGTTCGCTATGGAACTGCGTTCATATTCTATCATAATACTAATCATTCCGATTGCTGCGATGTTTCATTCGGTCAATAATTGAAATGTGAAAACAATTTGTTAAAAAATGTTTTGTCAATTAATTATCATTTTTTGTGAGCAGCAAATCCCGAATGCAAGAAATTGTTTTCGGATGTGTGAGCGCCACTGCCAAGCGTCGTGCCATGTCAATGTTGTGTGCCGCTGTCGGAGGTGTGTCTGGGACCCCCAACATGGTCTTAACTTCTTCATGCGACATTCGGGGCACCACGTGTCCGTGTGTCACGTGCGTTGTCACAAAAGTGTCGTGTGTCGCATCATCGGTGTCAATGTCAACACGTGGCCGCTTGGCATCCGACACTCGATCACCGTGTTTGCGACATTCGTATGCTTCGATAGTGTCACTCAAAATCTGCATTGTTTGATTCTCGTTGTCGTGAGTGTCGTCGAATGACGACAGAATGTCGCGTTCCGTGTCGATGTAGTTGCACTTGACTGACATCTGCATCACAGCCGACACCAACGCTTCGTCAATTCGGGATACGCGATCCTCTGAAAGATGAATTGAAATATGCAATATGGCCTCAAGTTTGGGTTGGACATGGAGTGGTACAGTGAAGTAGAAATTTCATTCACAGACCACAGCACAGATTTTCTGACTTTATATGGCGACCACGAAACTGGCGGTTCGCCAAGAATCATATACGCGGGCATATTGGATGAAGGAGTGCAAGCTGAAACGGTACACTTTCTGCGTGCGGCACTAATGGTATTCTGAATATTTACGATCGGCATCACAAAACGGTGACCCACAAAAGTGAATTTACCACATGCGATTATCAAAAGCTCACCAGCAATAGGAATCCACACATTGGTCGATATGGCCGTGTTTGACACACACTGCACACTGTGCCACCTGAAATGTACCTGATAAACATAAAAATACAAGGAAAAATTATAATACACACCCAGCAAGACCCACCATTTCGGAGGCACGTACAGCACATCGCCCGGTCCAAGTGTGACACAATGAATGTTGGCTTGTCGCAGACACGAAGGGGCACTCAACACGTCCACGTTACTGAAACAGACGCATTCTTTGATGCACGTCTCTAAGCTGGTGCATTATAGATTTATGCTACTTATATACGTACACGGTATTGTACATATGTACTGTATGTATAGGCAGTCCATCGGCTCATGGCACTTTTTATACACACAGCGCATGCAGCAGCACACGCCATTCTGTAAACAAAATGTACACTTTGAGCAAGTATCATACTTTGATGGCCGCTTTTTAATTTATTCGGTTTTTATGTGCTGCTTGACATAACGCTTTTGTGCACTGTTGCAAAATTTGGAGATGTTTCAACGGATAACCACAGAGAATGGATGCATTCATTGACGGCAGTAATGCAGCGCGAATCATACAGATGTGACACCCTGATGATTCAAGGGAAGGCAGGCCACAGGAGTGCTTTTTCTTCCGATCTTGTCTTTTCATTATGGGGGCATGCGTCATGTTTTTTGGCGACTTTCTTGTCTGGGTCAGAAATTGAACGCCCTTTCTCGTGTATGCTTTCAAAGTTCAAGTGCGTTCTCTGCAAGTGTAACGTTACGGACCTGTTTTCGTCAGCACCCAATTGACCCAGAACAGTTAATCAGTCATTAAAGCAAACAATGCAGTCAATTAACGATAGGAGCTTCGTATGGAAGATTTATGTAAAACGAGTAATAAAGTAAACACACCCTGAGGGGCAACAAGGCAGCACATCAATTTGCACATGTAAATCTGGAAGGCAAGAATTGCGTTTGTTGGGATGCCACAAGCTACAGCAATAAATATATGAACATTGATAATAAATGCACGATAATCATAAACATTTAGAAAGAGAACTCGAACACCAGAAAATAAATAATGAACTAAGTAAGTGAAACAACTGCACAACAACTACAGTAACCCAGCGACAGGCGGAGGCGGAAGGGTTGACAAAGGCTGCCTGCCACGGACAAACAAAATAATGGTTTTTTGAACAAAGCACAACAACAATCGTCAGCCATTATGCATCGACTGTGAGCGGCGGTCACATCGAAATTGCGACCTAACGTGCACGTGAAACATCAGCGTGGAGGTAAATTATTCTAAACAGAGCAGCGATGATCATTGGGTGATATTTTCGAAACGGTGTAAAGGTCAGTTGGGTGTAAAGGTCGGTGGAAAGCTCGGTCGACAGCTCAGTGTGATAGACCTCGGTGTAAACTTGAAACATTCCACGTTAATAACAGGCAATGTTTCACGTTTACAGCGAGCTACGCCGACCGAGCTTTCGACCGAATTTTACACCGACCTTTACCCCCAACTGACCTTTACACCGTTTCGAAAATTCCACCCATTGCTAGGTCATTACGTCGGTGTGTGAACCGCTCAAAATTGAATGGTCCAGCGCACAGAAACAAAACAGTATCAGAAAATCCGGATCACTGTTTGTCCTCGCCCATCATTTCGAGCGCGGCGCGTTTCTTGTAGCTGTTGCGCGTCTGCACTTCACTCGACACGATCTGGGCAAAGTCAACCGTCGGTTGTTGTGGTTCGACGAATGCCGCGATCGGTGGCAGAAAGACAGAGTTCGGCATCGATATTTGGTCCCCGTCATTTGAATCGGCCTGCCGGAGTATGGCTGTGAGATGTTCGATGTAGCGTTGAGCCAGTCGAAGCGTCTTGATTTTGGGCAACCGCTGTTCGCGCGGAATGTTGGGAATGAGACTCTGCAGCTGCTCGAATGCATCGTTGATGGCGATGTTGCGACGACGCTCCTTGGCGTTCGAATTGACACGACGACGTTTCGGCTTGTTGTTGTTGTCTGAAGCACGGTACTGGTGTGTTTGGAGTCGTCGCAAATGACATTCTCACGTTCAGTCCAGGCTCAGGCTTGCGGTTAAGCGTAGGCTCAAGCTTGGGCCCGTACGCCTCAGTTGAAAACAACCTGGACAATATACTTATCAGCAAAAAAAGCGGAAACACCATAAGCGCACCAGAAGCAGGCCGACGAGCCTGATTAGGGCCAGTGGTACTGGTTGGCTGAGGAGCGGTGGTGCTGTCCGGTGACACAGACACTGACGAGGCACCAGCTGACCAATTTGAATGACCGAACGGCGTGACCACACAACTGACTGGTGGCAGGGATGATGTTGGATAATTGTTGATCAGCCACGGACTCGGGTCGGTCGTCGTGCAGAAATAGTCCGGATAATATGTCGAGGCCATTTTGAGATCAGCAGGGGATTTTGGGACAGGAATTAGGTGTAAACCAATTGGTAGGAATTGCAGGAGAACGAGGCACGAAATGACATGGACAACAAACGAGCGAGCCACACAAACAGTGACAGTTGTAGAGCAGAAGTGCGCGTGCGTCTGGTGTTGGGTCACTCGCTGTTGACTCTGGTCATCTAATACAATAATGCACTTAACGGGCGGGACTTGGATTAGAAGGCACCACAAGCAGCTACACAAGCCATTAGTACCATTGCACAAGCACAAGAGGACATCAATATGTGTTTGACAGTCATTTATATGTACAAGCACATCAGATCACAAGAAAGCACCGCACAACACACAGGCCGATTTACAATTGTATATGTTCAGGTATATACGACAGTACCAACACCTGAGCACTGCGTGCAAGCAGACATAGCGGGCCATTTACAGCCCTGAGGCGTTGGGCGGGTCAGACACACACACACACACACGGGTGGGAACCATCATCGGTGACACAAAAGGCGCGAAAAAGACCAGACCCAATTGGATGCCATGCTATTGTTGGGTTAGAATGAAGAAAGTTGCGCGCGCTTCGCGACTCAAACATTTGGCGGCTAGATAAAAGCTGAGGATGGATATTGTAATTGAATTGGATGCTTCACGTGGAACTGAGCTACATCCAAGCACGTTAGATGGCAACCTGCGACGATGGCCTGAGATATTCGTCGACAAACTTGTTGAAGAAGCTGAAAGGTCAATTCAACAATTTTTGAAAAAAAACAGAGAAGGGAAAACCCAAAAAGAAAAAAAAAAAAAAAAAAAAAGAAAAAAAACAGAAAAAGAAGAAAAAAAAAAAAAAAAACACACACACACCAAAAAAAAACACACACACAAAGAAAAACACCAAAAAAAAAAAAAACAAAACAAAACAAAAAAAAAACCCACACCCAAAATTAAGCGGCCATTCTCATATGACAAAAGACAATGCTGGCATTTGAACCAGTTTCACGTTGGTATCCGGTGTTGCATATTTTGCCGCTAATGTCCTGACTACATTTATTTTGACACCTATTTGGTCTCGCGCCGCTTTGCTTCCTAATTAGTGGTGTTATGATGAGAAACATCACCTTTGAATATTTTTTAAGATTTCTCCTATCCGAGGCTGGTTTGGTCTGTAATGTATCGTCGCGGTATCAAATACAAGCACCTCACTTGCATTACATTGTACAAGCGTCCTGCGTTGAGTGGTTTACCTTGCTTGACGACCAAACTGAAACAAAACCGTGAACGAAGGCGCACCTGAATACACTGGATTCCTCGTATGGCAAGCGCACTGGTTGCAGCAGGTCGCCATCAACGGGCGGGAACAACAACCAGCGTTTGTGACCGTAGATTTGGGCGTGCACATTGAAACCGTACGAATCGTAGTGGCACGGCGTGTAGGCATCGCGAGAACCTGCGTTGGTCAAAGTTGAAATTAAATTTTGTGCATACAAGACACAATCTTTCTTGCACATATTTCCAGCTGTGAATTGGCTTCCATGGACCGGGCCCAGAAGCACTCGACCTGTAAACACAGGTCAAAACAGGCGCAGCGCGCAACGAAAAACACACTGCACGTGCACGATTCACATAGTTGTAATAAACCATGCGCAAGTTCTGTGTCAACTTGGAAAGCTGCACCAACCAAACCAGAAGGTCGAATCAGTGGCATTTTTATCCAATCCCAGCGCATTCCAATTCACATCATTCAACGCGGATTCGGGCAGATACTCGAACAAATATTTATAGTCCACATAGAACCAATGAGCTTCGGGTGTGACGTCATCAGGAATGTCTGACGATGCAGAGCCACCACCCGTCCACCATTGGAGCAACGCAGCCAATGTGGTCTGTGCGCGCACACAGTCGTTTTCCCATTGAATCGTGCCCCGCGGCCAATTTCGCCGACCGAATCGGACCGAGAATTTCGTGTCCGCAAACACTCGCTGGCTCAACGACTCCGGTGTCCATGAGGATGCTTTCCAGGATGAAATCGTGTTTTTCAACACGAATGGTGCGGATTGACATGATGAACTGAACGCCATCTCTGATTCTGAAGCACACAGCTGCATAAATATTGTTGGGTGCAATCTGGAATTGGAAGACTATTCAATTCATTATCGCAGGAAACGATTCAAACGACTGTGCTGGTTGTGAACTTCGGTCACAAAATATTTTATCGCGCGTTTTTTCAAAACTAGTATGAATACTGCAACATCAGTCTCTGTTGTGTTGTTCAGCACTTGGGCAGGGCACGTGTGCAGAGCAGGCAACACCCAGACCCAACTGTTCAACTCTACTTGTGGGCAATGGTGTACAACAAACTGTGTATGCACAATGGGTGCAAGATGCAGTGGAGTTGTTGTGCATGCATAAACGACAAACCTATTTTTGTGTTTGATTATTTTGTTCCACTGTGGCACACCAAGGAGCCTTTTCAATAACTGCCCGCACAAGGGCGCAGCGGAGCGTCAACGGATGCGCCCCCTGCGCATTTTGGGAAAAGCTAGTCCCGTTTCAAAATTGACTTCCCTTTTTCTCAGGCTTAGGCTTGGGCTTAGGCTTAGGCTTAGGCTTAGGCTTACTATTAGGCTTAGGCTTAGGCTTAGGCCAAAGTTTAGCCATCCCGTAGCTTCTATCGCGAAATCGAAAATTCGCGTTTCTCTCTCTGTCAAGGCAACGGGACCAGCTCCCCCCAACACACCACGGGCGCAAACTCCCCCCCGGGCGCCACCCTGGGCTTCAGGCACACAATTAATGGATTAATGCGATGAATGATTGATGTATCGTCGTATCATGCACCGGGAAATCAGTTTCTTCCTCTGGAAACGCTTGATAGGCTCGGCTAGGCTGGTCTGCGTCGGGTAGACAAGGACGCATATTTTCACCATTCAGAAACAGGCGCGGTAATTTCAATTTCTGCTTCGACTTAGACGTGAAGGTGTGTTTTTGATTGTGATATCCAAGAGATTAGGAATTTAGGATCGGGCGGAAAAAGCCAAATTTTGCAAAAATTTCTTGGGAAAACATGTTTGTGTTTTTGTGATTCGGTTTCTGTAAACCGGGCCCATTTGGGTCTCACAGAAAATGTGCATATACTCTGCGCGAAGCGCAATTGTTTTGAAATTTTTGGTCAAAAAGGCGCTTTTGGCTTAAAATTTGAGCAATTCGGGCCGGGTCGGGCGGGCAAGTCGGGCCCGGCCAGCCCGAACCTCCAAATCACCTGCCCGGCCCGGCTCGACCTAAAAGTCCAAAATCCCGGCCTGATCATAGTCTCTGATTGAGTGATTACGAAACGAAAACAGTTTTTTGCTCATTTCGTTTCGGAATAGGAAAAAAGGAAAAAAATAAATTTTTTCTTCTTATTCCGACCGTTTTTTCAGACCAGATTCATGGTGGGGCAGCCATTTTCACACAAAAGTGCGCTGATAACCTGTCCTTCACGCTTCACCTTCTAAAAAGGCCTTGGATGCAGAGGTCGCAATCGGGCCGGGTTTGGCCGGCCCGGCCGGCCCGAGCCCCCAAATCTCCGGCCTGGCCCGAGGCCATGGATTTTTTTTAACCAAATTTAGTAGCTTTTTAGCTACTAAATTTTTTGAAAAGCTAGTAAATTTTCAAATTTAGTAGCCTAAAAGCTACTAAATTTAGTATTTTGGCCAAAAAAGCTAGTAAATTGGCTTTTCAGCGGCAAAAAAACCTAATATATTTTTGATTTTACTAGCTTCTTGCTACTAGCCCATTTTGAAAAAATAAACCCTGCCCGAGGCGACCAAAGCTCAGCTCGGCCCGGCCCGATTTTTTGGGTCAGATTTTTTAACCCGATTTTTGTCATAATTTTTGCGATTTTCTGGACCTACTTTTTGGTGAAAAAAATTGTTTTCTTTCAATGAAGAAGTTGTCAAATAGCTGTGCTATGTATCACGCAGTCACGCACGTCTAAAAGACGTGTACCGTAAAAACCAACATAGAAGGGGGCTCTGTTAATCACCGACTCCGTTTTGGAGGGCTCTATCCAGGTCCGTTTTTTTCTTTTTCTTGTGGGCTTACGCAAAAGGTCGCCAAAAGAACTCTTTTGTGATGAATTTTGTTCGAAAAGGGGCAAAAATAGGTCATTCTCCCCTAAAATGTGACTTCCTGAATTTGGGTGTTCCCCCTCCCTCCCCCCAGGACGGAGCAGGCAGGAACACTCATTTCTCTTTCCCCTCCAAAAAAGTGGGGAAGTTGCAGGTGCGCTAATTTCCCCGCCGGACCTCTTATCTTGTCTATCTTCAACTCCCGCCAGAAGTCAGAACCAGAAAATAAATCGGTATCGCGTATTCTGAATTTGAATACTTTGTTTAGGCAATTACCAACTTTGCCGTTTCTGGGGACAAAAGCAAAGTGATCAACATGACGTCACTGCTCACCGATTCTGCAGCGGCGGCGGCGATTTTCAGTTCAACGTTTTCATCATCGCCCTTGTCTGGCATGTTTCAAACGGGCATCGCCAGCGGTCCGGTCGGGGATGTTGAGGTGGTAAGTGAAGTGGTGGTGACGTTGGACAACGGCCACGTTGTTTTACGTTTGGACCTCGACCGCGGAAATTCTGCTCCATCCATTGTTCCCACCAGAAAACTTACCACGTGTTTTCACGAGAAATTCTTGGCAAAAAAATTTCCGAAATTTTTTCAAAGCATTTCTTCCTGCAAAATACTGAGAGAAGCCAGTTAGTGTGTAAATGGACCTCAAAAGCCGAGTTAGTAAGGAAAGAAGGAAAAAATATTTCGCCAGGAAAAATGGCAATTAAAAAAGGAAAAAGTGAGGACGCGGGAAAAAGAAAGAAGAAGAACAATGTAAGGCACTTTGCGGGTAAGGGATCGTGTGATGCTGATGTTATTTTTGCTTGTCAGCCCAGCACCCAGCCACTACACTGATTACATAACAATACCAACAGACCTTGTTTCAGCCACCCGTGCTGGGCGCTATTCTTTCATCCAATGTGAAAGAGTTGCAGAAACTATTGGACCAAGAATCGGTGGACATTCATTATCAGGTAAGTCTGAACAACCCAACGCATTTGAAAGCTACCGTAACCGTCAGCGTCAGTGTAAACTGTAAATCGCCCAAGGCGTACCACCATGTGTTTTTTTTCAAAAACGCTGAAAATAACAATATGATGCCTTCACAAATTTTCTTCACACAAATTACAATGGCACGGTGTTAGCCAAGAGTCGAAGCAGCATAGATGCAATCCGGAAAAATATGTTTATTGAAAAAAAGCAGGCCAAAATATGGTCGCCTGTTCGCTGTTCACATGGGGTACATTTGGGCAAAATGTTGTCTAAAACTGCTTCATGAGGAAAAGTCATGCTGGACATAATATAGTGTTTTTGCTCAATTTGAGAAGCTGACCTCGCGACATTCCAAGTTTCATGAAAAATTTGAAAGCTTTCAGAAAATTTTTGATATTTTTCCAATACCCAAATAATATCGGTTCGTTATGTCCGCATTTGGGAAAAACGTTATTTTTTCAGGAAAAAACAGTTTTTTCTATTTGTAATAATAGGACAAGAGTGAAAATTGCCCTTTTTCTCGCTTATAAGAACATAGTTTTTGAAAATCGAAATAAAAACGCGTTGTTTGAGGACAACGACGAACGAACATTGATGCACGCAGCGGCATACGTCGGCAACGATGAAATCATTCAAATGTTGTGTCTGCGTGGTGTGCGCACAACGAGTAAGGATCGATTCTGGTGGACGCCGTTGCACAGAGCTGCCAAGGAAAATCATTGTGTTAGTGACCGTTTGTCATTGTTTTGGTTGCCTGTTACTACTACGTTTGGTTTCTGATCAGAACCGCCGTGGTGGCCGGGGGAATGAAGGATTCCCACTATCTCGTCTCGAGCCGACCCCAAAGGGTATTTCGACTCATTAGATTTAGCTTTTCTAAAGCAGGGTGTTTTTCGACCTGGCAACTCCTAAAAATCGCGCGCGCAAATGCACAGAAATGGTCTTTTTAGGCAAACTGTCTTCCCAAAAATCAAGAAGTCCCTGAGAGAATTTCGAGTAAATCCGGAACCTTCCCCCTCTTAGGGTATCTTCGGTTGATTGGCCTGCCAGTATATTGATCAGAGCACTCTAAAACGATGCCGAATGGGGATGAAATTGAGAAACAAGAGTCCTGGTAAAAAATCATTTTCCCGCTCTTTCCCATGCAGCACACCAAAGACTGGTTAAAGGGGGCCTTTCGCATTTCAAACCGCCTTCAAACCTTGCACGCATTTGAATATTGTTCAGGGCGTTGTTAAACTCTCACGCACCAAGAACCCAATCTGCAGCATGCGACCAGGAGATGCATTTTAAGAAGAACATCCGGGAACAAAGTGTGCCGCGGACCTGCGCATTCAGGCAAACTGCTTGATCAAAAAGGTGTCAAGGCGAATGAATGTTTCGCATGAAACGTGCAACACCACTAACTATGGAATTTCGCTTTTCTTTGTATTTCGAATTTCAACGAATTGTTCCAGCGCGACAAGCAGACCTTGAAACATTTAGCAGCCACGCATGAACAATTCGTTGCAATTCGAAATAAAAAGAAAAGCGAAATTCTATAGTGAGGAAGGGGCAAATATCGTGCGAAACATTCTGCGCCTTGACCGCCCTTGTCATCAGGCGAGTTGCCTGAATGCGCAGGTAGAAATTGGGCTGGTCCACATTTGATTTTGTTCGCGGATGTTCCCCTTGAAGGGGATCTCCTGACCGCATGCTGAACGTTAGACCTCCGGTGTGTTTGACCTTTATGACGCCTTGACCACTGTCTAAACACATGCCAAGTTTGAAGGGGGTTTGAAATGCGAAAGGCCCCCTTTAATGTACCAAAATTTAGCTACAGGCGTATTGTGTGTACTGTGTATGACGGCAACTTTGGCTGCTTTTTTGAATTATACAGAAGACCTTATTCCCCTGACTTGAATGTATTATTTTTCTTGGTTTACGTAATTGTGGATATTCTCTTACCGTGAGTGAGTGACCGAGCGATTGTCTGGTGTGGTTGCAGCAAACAGCATTGACCTTGCTCGAATACGGTGCATCGGTGATCGAACGTGATCGACAATGGCGTACACCGTTGCATGTGTGCGCACAGGAAAATGCCATCGACACCGCTAAGGGTGCGTGCTTGTTTTCGAATTTGATCTCGTCCTTGAGACTAAGCGGATTATAATCAATGGTTGCTGCGTTGCTGTAGTTTTTCAATGAGTGAGTCCCGATTTATTTGAATTCATCAATGTTTTGCAGCACTGCTGTTGGTGAAGGAAGAAGCGGCCAAAGTCACCGATCAAGATGGCCATTCGCCAATGCATATCGCAGCAGCACTCGGATATTCTGATGTATGTTTGGCTTAAGGTTTGGCATTTGTCTGATGAAATGCTTATTGTGCAAAAGTTATTTTTCATGGTTGCAGTTTATCAAGTTGCTGTGCAGTTTTCATGCCGATGTGAATTCAGTTGATAAAAAAGCGCGTCGACCGATTCACTACGCGGCTGGCAATGGTCACTGGAAGGCGTTCAAAACGTTGTGTGGTTTGGGCGCTGACATGTATCCAAAGGACAACAATCATGTGAGTAGAAGCGTTTTTCCACCATTGTTTGAAACTTGTCTACCTTTGCTTTTGTATGTGACAAAAGTTAAATGCTCTTTTGAGATTTACTGTTGCTATTAATTTTAACCAACATAAAAGTTGTTCCTATTCGAGAAAAACTTATATGCTGGTCGTAATTTGTTGTAGCGGTAAAAAGTATCGCAGTCCACGGAGCGCCTGGTCGTTGGCTGATCCTGGAGTTTGATATTTTTTGATTTGTGGATTGGTTGCTGTCGGCAGCATATCGAAGACGCGCACCAACACAACACTTGTTCCGTTTTTCAGGGCTGGACAGCACTGCATTACGCTGCATCGTATGGCTGTCACGATATTTGCAGTTTCATGCTCAAACAACCGTCGAGCTCAAACTTCGATGTTGACGCAGTCGATTCGAACGGATGCACAGCACTGCACGTTGCGTGTAACAATGGAAAAATTATGGTGAACTGATTATTTTCTTAAATGAAAATGCAAAATGAGCATAAAATAAGGCAACATTGCTGTTGTTTTAGATTGCCAAAGAGCTCGTGGCTGCAGGAGCGTCCATCGGCCAAAAAGATTCGAATGGGCTGGTTAGCATATTTGTCCACGAGTGAATTACCTATGATGTTTTCCTTTTTTGTTTTAATTTTTTCCTTTCCTAGGCCAAGCACCAGCGAGTAAATTTTGTATTAATCTTTATATGTTCAATCTGCCAGGGTTTTTGCATCTTCACTTTTGTAACGGTCATCATCTATTCTATGGTTTGGTCGATTGCAGACTCCATTGCACTACGCGGCGGCGAGCACGGATGGGACGTCATGTTTCGAGTATTTGATCGAGTTGCACGCCGATGTGAATGCACAAACGAATGATTGTCGAACGCCGTTGCATTTCGCTGCACCTTGTGGACGGGCCAATAGGATAGACATGTTGATTGATGCAGGTACGATGTAAGCACGAGGTGGTCACGGTGGCCGTCGAAAACCCCGAAAAAAAACCCCGAAAAAAAACCCCGAAACGGAAAACCCCGAAAAAAAACCCCGGAAATGAAAAACCCCGAAAATAAAACCCCGAAAACGAAAAACCCCGAAAAAAGCCCGAAAAATAAAAAAATGTCAGGGATGAAAAAAAATCTTGTTAGAGGTGGGTATTCATGTCGCTAGTGACCCACGAGTGAAACATCACCCCTACACTTGATAAATTGGCTTCGGATCAGACTTGAATCCAGACTTGGGCTTAGGCTTGTTCATAGGCTTAGGCTTAGGCTACCAGCCAGGAAGACATGTCCATATGAAGGAAACATCCACAAATGTACAGCTGCACAGGCTTTCTTTCAGGGTTAGGCTTAGGCTTAGGCTGCCAGCCAGAAAGACCTGTCCATTTGAAGAAAACTTCCACAAAAACCTAACTGCTCAGGCTTTCCTTCAGGGTTAGGCTTCGGCTTAGGCTGCCAGCCAGGAAGACCTGGCCACATGAAGGCAACATCCACAAAAGTTTAACGGAATAGGCCTTCATTCAGGGTTAGGCTTAGGCTTAGGCTGCCAGCCAGGAAGACATGAACAAAGGAGAATTACCTAACTTGTGCCTGTACTTTTTTAAGTACAGGCCT
Organism: Rhynchonema sp. JSB1_4; assembly: GCA_030248065.1. NCBI lineage: Eukaryota > Metazoa > Nematoda > Chromadorea > Monhysterida > Xyalidae > Rhynchonema > Rhynchonema sp. JSB1_4. Next base: position 64,139 of record JASAMV010000971.1, read on the forward strand.
AACTGCTGTTCTGAATCGGTGCTTGTCTACATTCATGGCCGAAACAAGACAGCCATTTATCTAGCTATTATTAATTTCTTCTTTCGTTAATTTAATTTCTAATTTTCCTAGTCTAGAAAATGGTTGTAAAAGCCGATTCTCTAGGAACTCGTTTTTTCTCTGCTTTTTATGGGGCTAGGTTGTTAGTTTATTTAGTATTTTACAAAAAAAGTTTTTATTTTTGCGCAATTTTTTTTTTAAATTTGCTCTTCCTCCCTCTTCTCCCTCCTTTTATTTTCCTTTTTTTTCCTTTTCGCTGCCCCCCTCAACAAGCTCTCACTTTTTATGGTGTCCCCAACAAAAAAAAAAAAATCTGTCACAACTTTCCATTTTTATAATTAGGCTTAGGCTGCCAGCCAGAAAGACCTGTCCATTTGAAGAAAACTTCCACAAAAACCTAACTGCTCAGGCTTTCCTTCAGGGTTAGGCTTAGGCTTAGGCTGCCAGCCAGGAAGACCTGGCCACATGAAGGCAACATCCACAAAAGTTTAAAGGAAAAGGCCCCTTCATTCAGGGTTAGGCTTAGGCTTAGGCTGCCAGCCAGGAAGACATGAACAAAGGAGAATTCCCTAACTTGCGCCCGAACCGTACCAGTCCCCTTTTTTTGGCGCAAGAAACACACACACCCCCCCCCAAAACAAAAAAAATTTTTTCCCCCCAATTTTTAATTTTCTCGGTTTTTCGCTTTCGGGTTTTTTTTTTTTTTTTTTTTTTCGTTTTTTTTTTTTGGTTTTTTTTTTTTTTTCTTTTTTTTTTTTTTTTTTTTTCTTGTTTTTTTTCTGGGGCCCCCCCCCCCCCACCCGTGGTCACATCGGATCTTGCTTAGTCGATTGCACAACCAATTACATTGATCAGCGTATTTCATGGACCATAGATGTACTCAATGATATTCAGGTGCTGACGTGAATGCTGTGACCCAAACTGGTGACACGGCGTTACACATTGCTTCCAGATATGGGCATTCGAACTACATGCGATCACTGATTCGACGTGAAGCTGACGTGAACATGTGGGTGGTCGAATCTTTTAGATTGTACTTCGAACTTTGATGAAGTTGGCGCAAGTTACAGCAAAAACGAGCGCAATCAAACGGCTCTGCATGTGTGTTGTGTTGGTGGATTCGCGGACCCGATACGCACGTTGATCATGAACGGGATGGCTGATGTTTCGTGCAGGGACAACGATGGTCGAACTGCTTTGCATTTGGCTTCAGCCGCGTCGAATTCCAGTGCGATTCGAACTTTACTTGATTATGGGGGCAACCCGGAAGACAGGGATAGACGGAGAAGGTGACGTTCATAAACTACGTATTTTTATGATTTAGCTTATCTATTTTTATCTGGAGTGAGACATCAACTCGTGACAAACAATTTGCTTCAGAACACCATTGCACTACGCGGCAGCTGCAGGCAACAAGGAATGCTTGAAATTGTTATTGGCATGTGAATCAACAGATATTGAGGCGATTGATATCAATCAACGCACTGCACTGCATCTCGCAGCTGGAAATGACAGAGATTTGGACGCTACGTTCGTTGTGTTTAACGTGAAATTGTGCACTTTTTATTCTTTTGTGTTGTTTGCATTTACTATTTTCAGATGCGTGCATTTGTTGCTGAAGAAGGGTGCTGATGTGAACAAACGGGACAAGGACGGGTATTTGCCCATCCATTTTGCCTCATATGCTGGACTTGAAACCGTCATCGATCAGGTACGATCTGATCTCTGATCTTATTGTTTTCCAGTTAGACCACAACATTTGCCGTCACGCCCTTACCAGATGAATATTATTTTGTCCAGCTAACCCGCGCTAGTATTAACGATCGTCTAGTGCCTTGTTCTGGTCGGCCACGTCACGTGACTCCGCTGCATCTGGCTGCCATGCGCGGACATCATGTCTGTGTGCAGCTGCTTTGCAGAAGGTGTGTAATCCAAAATGGTATAAAATGTGTAAAAACATCATATGCTGCGACCATATCAACTTTCAGATACATCAAGGGCAAATCAACGTCGGGAATACGTCGCAAAGGCTCGATTCAGCCGGCATGCACCAGAGACAAAGTTGGTACGGAAGTCGACTACCTCGGACGCACGCCGTTGCATTTCGCTGCTGCACACGGTCGGGAAATTTGTGCCTGTGAAGAATTTTCTTTCACCTTTTATTATTGCTGTTTCTTCACTATTTCCAGGTCACGCCGCGTGCGCAGCAGCACTGCTCGACCTTGTGGGTGATGTTTCACTGTTTTCCGCTGACTATCGTGGCATCACACCCGTGCATTTGGCTGGTAAGTTGACTATTTGTAGCCATTTTGGACATTTTTGTCTAAAATTAAATAATGTCCACCATTAAGCTGGATTCGGCCACGTGAGCGTGCTGAAGACAATGCAGCCATTTCTACCACTGCTCAAATTTGAATCACCTCGGTTGGTTTTGGTTTCGGTTGCAAGGGTCCAGTGGGTGGCGGTCAAAAATCCCCCAAAAAATCCCGAAACGAAATATCCGAAAAGCGAGAATCCCGAAAAATAAAAAAGTGTCGGAATGGAAAAAGTTGTTGTCAGAAGTGAGCATTCATGTAGTTGGTGCTCAGGCTTCCTTTCAGAGTTAGGGTTAGGCTTGACCTCCACCCGATCAGTGGTGTTGCTTAATCCCTGACGATGTCCTGGTGTGAAAACGGGACTGCGCTTGCAAACCAATCTCATTGTTGTATGGCCACCTTGCGATTGCAGCACGCCCTTCATGCTGTCAGTGAGCAGTGGCAACGTCGATTGCACCCATGTATTGTTGGGCAGTCAAATGTCTGGTGGCTCGGTGGTGTACACTTTGGACGACACCGATGTCATCAATGCGTGCGACAAGAAGAAACGCACGGCATTGCATCGCGCTGTGAGTCCTACCTTCGTACTTCTTGACAATTGCTAAAGCGTTTTTGAACTTATGGTTCTTTTTATGTTAATTTTTTGTGCCGAAACGGCGCTATTTTTACCAGCAACTTGATACTCGGCACTTCGTATGTATGTCGATATCAGCTCTTTGCCTTTTCATCCCCCGTTGCAGGCGGCATGTGCGAGTCTTAAACTTGTCTCAATGTTGCTTAATATCGGAGCCGACCCATTTATGCGCGATGCTCAAGGCCGTACGGCATTGCACTACGTGTGCATGGCTGAGGTGAACGATGACCAGATGCATGCAAAGAATGACATTGTTGACATGTTGGTGAATTGTGCTAAAAATGTGAGTCGAACTCGTCAATGGTGGCTAGCCATTGCTCATTCTACGTTATTGACCATTGACCAGCAATTCTTGCGGTTTCAGAAACTTGAACAAGACGCTTCGGTTGAGTTATCGTACATTGACAACTCGGGCACCACACCACTGCACTGGATTGCTGCGCAAGGTCTGCATGGCGGAGTGGCACGTTTACGTGATTGTTTTATGAATTCAATGTTTTTTAGGAAACGAACGCGCCACTGATACACTGTTGTCGCCGCCGATTGAGGCTCACGGACGTATTCTCGGTACAAACGCTTGGTCGCCGTTGCATTGTGCTGTGTGCGTTTTTTAACGAAGCGTTGTCGAGAATACGGTTCTGATTTTGTCACTGTTTCATCGTTACGGTTGAGTAAAATCTTTCAGCTACAACGATTCTGAGAAAACGGTGCACCAGTTGATTGACTACATGCGACAACTCAAACCCAACACCAACAACAACATTCGGGTCGATCCGCTACAATTGGTTGACAACAATGATCGCACACCGCTCCATATTGGTTGTTTTTTCAAGATGGTTGTGTTTCGTAAATGTGATCCGTTGAAAACATAAAACGCAAATAGGATTTCAGCATGCGAGCGCGGTCATTCGGTGACTGCACATCTGCTTCTGTCCAAAGCCAGTACGAGCACACATGTGATTGACGCACAAGACAGTCGCAAACGTACGCCGTTGATATGTGCTGCTGAAGGGGGTCATCTGGATGTGTGCAGTGAGTTTGGAGCGATCATTGGCACCTTAACATTGAATCTTCTAAACAAATACTATTTGCCAATATTTTCTCAGAACAACTGCTGTCGGCCGGTGCGTCGCTCACTTTGACTGATCTAAATCGCAACACACCGCTGCATGTTGCTTGTGAAAAGGTGAATATTCAACAATAATGGATAGCGTTTATGTGGAAATGCCTTTTCTTGTGGAGTCCTTGTTCTGTTCATTGCTGATTGCACTGATAAGTCACACAAGTTTTATACCTATCAAATCTGCAGGGTTATGAGGCGATTGCGCGCGAGTTTATTCGAAAAAATCAAACGACGTCGTTTCTGAACGCGCAGAACTCGCACGGCAAAACGTTAGATTTTCATTAGTTTTTTGTCGCAGTCTCCAACAGCTCGATCACAATATGACTAGGGAATTCTATATTCAGCGCTCTGCATCTGGCCACAGCCAGTGGCATGGTTGGCGTGCTCGAAATGCTGGTTGTCGCCGGGGCATCGGCGTTTGAACGGGTATGTCACACTTCTAATGTGCCGATGACAAAACACAATAATGCACGATTTCTGACAATAATGCGTTTCGTGGCTCAAACTAGGTACTTTTATACATGTGCGCTATGTCAATTCTGCAAAACGTGTGACCTGCTGCTCTCGGTTGCCCGGTCCTATCTGTTTTCCCGGACTGGTGGTGTGGCAGGTCATTGTGCGTCAGCTTGAACTCACAATGCACCAGATGGTCCAAGGCACTGCAGCCGCAAAAAAATCACTGTTGCAAACGCACAGAGTGATACTCCGATTGGGCAGTGTTGTAAGTGTTCACCCGACTGTCGTTTGAATCCAGTTTCCAACGCCCACAGGACAACAACGACCGTCTGCCGTTGTCCGGGTTTCTGCCCGACCGAGTGGCGGATTGTGTCGAATTCCTGGCGGCAGTGATGATGCCTGAGATGGACGATGCTGCGAGCACACTCAACTCGTCCACTGAGTTCAAACGAAGACTCACCAATAATAGAGGTGCGTGGAATGGCTGCATTTTGACACACAAAAGAATACAAGAGTTTTTCATAGATTTTTTTCATTCGTAAGTTGCCAATGCTTTTCCAGCTAGTCGCAATCGGCAGTCGAGTATCAACACAGCGGGTAGTAGTGACCATGAATTTTACTAAATTCGCAGATTATGTATCTAAGTAATCGAGAATGACATTTTCGATCAACGTGTATTATTTTACATTTTATCATTTGATCTTTGTTGTCCGTCCGTTACGCGCCACAATTACATTATCATTGCATATCGTGTATTATTTGTGCAGCTCATAATTTACCGTAATCTCGATTGTTGCCCAGCCGTGATTCAGTAATCATCTACACAGTAATCGTATATTGATCGTGTATTTATATCTCGGTGCTTCGTGCTTGCTTTGCTAGCCATTCATTTCAGTGGTCTCTCGCCGGTCAAATCAATTTCCATAGTCCATATTTTTTGCATTTTGGTTTGCTTGCTGTCTTTGTGTATCATGCCATTTATTCTCGTATTGCGCATCACAAAGAAGTGAACGAGTATTTGGTTTCTTCGGTGTAATAATTATTGCTGTACCGGTGCTTTCCAGTGACGTTCGCTTATTGTGTTTTCTCGATGGTAAATAAATTTTTATCGAAATCAAAACGTTGGATCACCGAATTTTATGCGTATATTGCAGACCGTTTTGATGAGAGATTTCAATCCAACTAAATATCGCATCAACGCCAATCAGTAAAAAACTACATAAAATCCCATTTTCAAGTAAGTGCCAGCTATGAATTTCATGCCCGAAATAATGTTACTTTGGTTACAGCAATACATCACTAAACAAGCAATAGAAAGAAAGAATCAAGGACAAGTGAAGATTACAAATAGGAATGACCACTCAAAACAAGAGTACCGCCATTTTGTTGACCACGATAGGCAAGGTATTGATAACATCAAGATCAAGGGAACGATGAAAAGAAAACCGGACAGAAAAGAACACAACAAAAAGCCCAAAAACCGAACCTATCAATCACCATCTTCACACAACAGTATTTTATACGGATTGTATCTGAGGACAAATTTTAGGCACAGCCAATTTTGTATGCATTGAAACACGTGTTATATTTCGTAACTTAACCCTGCAAATATTTTGGAAAGCGCCAATAAGTTTGTCAATAAAATATCCCGTTATCACACTCCCATATTTATTTTGATTTATTGGCACCGATTAAAAATCCAATCCACGCACAGATTAAAAACCCTATCCCCAATCGACACAGCACAGTATGCCACATATATTATAGTAAATTTCCAAATTCGCTGCCGCACAGTAAAATACGCCCAATAGTCAATGTCAAGTTATAAACCCGAACGCTAACCATGCGCGGTTCTGCAACAATGCGCGCAGCTGCCTGGCTGGCTGGCAAGCTGCGTGTGTGTTGGCTGTCCGAATGTTTCACAAGTTGATTTTCGGGTTTAGAACGTGACATTAACTATGGGGCGTACTTTACTGTGCGGCAGCGAATTTGGAAATTTACTATACCTATTCATATTTTTAGTCGATTTCAATTCCGCGCCGTGCGGAAAAACCAGTTTCACAGCAGATTTCTTTATTTGTGCGCTTGTGATCAAAAAAATTAGGAAAGCAACCCAGTCGAGAATTCTAGAAACATAGGGTAAGATCTAAACCGGCTTTTCTACACTTTTGTCACACAAACACTATCATTTTTATTCGTTGTAATCGCAGAACGGCAAGTCATAGGCGTCGCGCAGTGCGTGAAACATTGTGAAACACGCACGACGTGCCACCGAGATGGCACAGTGACGATTGCGTGACGCGCGATGGAACGTGCAGTACATCTCGGCGCGTTTGTCCCAATACGTGCGCAACTGCAAACAATGCAGAAACACCAAAGATCAACCCAAGTAAATTATGCACCGTGCTTTTGGTTACCCTGTTTTCCCAGACTGAAGCGTCAGGCTATTTGTTTGTTTTATTGCTCCCCAAGGACGCATGAACCATGCAAGTGAATTAGTGATGAAAGCACAGTTACAAGACCGAGTGGGACAATTACGGAAAAAATAGTTACAACACTAGTTATAACACAACCACAGCAAACAAAAGCTACATAAACGCCAAGGAGACAAAGATGATCGCGTCATGGCGTTAGGCTATCGTCAGCACGAATGCACCAGATGGTGATGACACCCCACCACCCCCATCTCAAAGACATTTGCAAACTGAAATACAACACCGCCAAATCCCAGGCCAACCTCCGGATTTTCGGGATGCTGCAGCGCCTGGATCAGATCGGTATAATTCGGGTTCAGATCAGCCGACACAAAATTGGCCAGCGTTTCGATGAAGACGTCGAGAAAGATGTAGCGATCGGGATTGGTCGGGAAACCTGAATAGGAGATCACAGAACAGGTAATTTGATTGTGTGCAGATTTTTTCTTCTTTCTACCGGCAGTTATTTCAAACATGTCTTTGCTTAGAACATCAATAAAACCAGCAAAAACCTTGTTGATTGGCCGGCCAGTCAATCGAAGCCCATACACAAGCACCGAAAGAAAGAAGAAACGCGCACACGCAAACAATTTTTACGACACAATTACAAACCAACCTTCATAGACCATATTCTCTTTGCGCATCATGAAGTTGACAGCGCTGATAATGGTTTCCATTTGATTTTCAAGACAGATCACGTATCGACGGCCGTGCACGTCACCCGGCAGCAGCGGAGTGCGGGTGGCACCCTGAAAACGTGATCACTTTCGGTGAGCAAGCAAGGAGTAGAGCGGAGTCAAAACACCAAGCGGATCGCTCGTTTTGTCCTTAGAGTAGTTCTGCTCTTCTGGTTTCGTCCAGTGATGCAGTTATCCGGGTAGTAGACACCCAGGCTTGGGGTATTACCCCAAGACATCACTGGACTTGTCCTCTTCAATCGAACGTGCTTTAAAAATGACATAATGTTAGCTCACCAACGATGCGAACAAACCTCGTTATTGCTTGTCTCATCGGGCTCAACAACACCATTCTTGTACAAACCAGTGCGCAAACCCATTCGATAGGCCTCGCCCGGCTCCAGACGACCCAGTATTTCACGCAAGATCTGAAATTGGCCAAAAACGCATTGCTCGAGTGCTGCAAATTTGAGGACAAATGCCGTTTATTTCAAACGCACTTCTTTCAGCCGGTACGAATATTCGGGCATCTCTTTCACTCCATTTGTATCAGCGACCGGCAATTGATGCGTTTCGGCCGCGTTGAATTCGGCTCGTTCCAGCTGCGCACCGGACAATTTCCACGGACCAACGATTCGGTTGCACTGCAATTGGCAGTAGATACAGTGACAATTGATCATGCAACAAAATGAATAATAATCACACCAACTAACCCAATCCATAATTCCTTTGTCCAACGAGAATTCCTGCATCGACAGCTCGGCCGGCAGCAGCACGTTGTCCTCGAGTGGGCCGTGCGCAGACATGGACACAAACACGAAACGACAACGCTGCAACCAGGCTTGTGACAATCACGGGATTGGCATTCAACTCCGACAACATCAACCAGCAAGCAAGTACCGAGCAACGCTTCACTTCAGCTAACTTTCACATCGCCCAGTCCGCCGCCGGTGGCATTTTTGAAGAACTGAATCAATTTCTGAGCGTCTTTCTCGCGTTTGTTCGCTAACGACAGTCCGGTGAGTGAAGCCGACAGGGCACACGGGGCGCCAGCGCGCGATTGATGTTCTGTAACATTTGCGTACAATGTATTTTTTAACTCTAATTACAGTGATGCAGTTGGTTCGGGTAGCTCCGCAGCCATAGATAGCTGGGAAGGTACGCCGATGTGGGGTATTGGTACTGAGGTCAAAATTAGGGGTATGAAAACAGGTGAAAATTATACCAAATGAGCTTTAAAAAGTGTGTTTATGCATATTAGCAAAAATATGAGAACGTTTTACCATTTTGGACCATAAAATGACCATTTTGGCACTAAAATCAACACTTTTTGGTTGATGTCCGGACATACTGGACATAGATAGCTGGGATAATTACTGCTTCAAACTAACTGCATTCACAGACATACCTGAATGTCTGTTTGATGAGCGCGCACGTGGCTGCTCATTGTTATCGGTCACCGGACGCAGCATGACACCGAACTCGATCTCGCAATTATCATATTCTTCGCTGCCCGGGAAATATTCGTCCTGGTTATCTTTGTGAGATTTGAATGTTCTGCAAAGAATGAGAAGTTGAGACAATAAATGCCTCACGCAAATTTTTTTAAATTCAGAGCGAGTCTAACCGAGTCGGAGATTTTCTCGCTTTGGTCAGGCGTTTTCGTTCGACATATTCATCGCTCTTCTTGTATCCTTTCGCTTTCTGTTTCCACGCCTGTATTGGAAAGAATTAGCACAACCAAACGGACCCATGTGGATGCGCTGAAAAAAATCGAACCGCTTTTTCTTGTGACGTCAGCAGATTCCAGAGTGGTGTTGCCGCTTTGATCAGGTCACCATCCATGCCGCCGAATTTGCGTCCATATCGCTCCTCCAATCTGCAGATTAAAAACAATGTACGCTGACGGTACTTCCAGCTTTTGGGCGGCAAATAGTGTTAATGTGCTAGTGACCATATTACGCTCGACAAGCTGCCACACTGACTAACTCGAGGCGGTGGTGCTGTGCAAACATGGAAAATCCGTTGCATGTCAACTTTGGCATTTTTTGGTAATCGACGATTGCAGATGGAAAATGAGCGTGAAGAAACGTTGTCGAGGAAAAGCGCGTATTTGGTCGACTCTGGCTCGGCTCGGTATGATTGTGTATTGTATTGTTATTAATATATTGTTGATTAATTTTTGTTCGGATATTTTTCGACTGTACGTTTGTATATATAGTGCACAAGCCGAGCGGTAGACTGTGTTGTGGTTGATTGATACAGCAAGTGCCGAAGCCCGCTGCGTTTTCAAACAGCAAATAAAACACAGCGCTACGAATCAGTGCTGTGGCCACTTTGGTGGGACGCAGTGCGGACGGGTAGGGGCAGTGCTATGGCTGGGGGTCCCAACCAAGGTACAGTATCTCCCCTCGCCGCTACGGTATGTGCCCCCCCGCGCTGAGGTACAGTATCTCCCCTTCTCCTGGCAGTGTAGTTCCTGGAGGGAGTCCCCCGTGCACTAATTTCCCCGACCACGGTACACCAGTTACACTAATTTCCCCTCCGGGTAGGGTTAGAGAGATGTCGGGTGTCAAAAAAGTGTAAGTCTCGGGTGTCGGGTACCTCCAGATGCCGGCAGTGATGTAGTTGGTCCGAGCAAGAAAGCTTGCTAGCTGGAGGGGTCCAGCGCAAGAAAGCTAGCTAGCTAGTCGGGTACCCCGATTTGGGGGGTATTGGTTCAGAAGTCAAAATCAGGGGTACAAAAATTGGTCGAAATTATGCCAAAATAAGACTTAAAATGCGTATTTTTGTGCACGTGTGAGATAATTTGAACGAATTTGACCATTTTGGCGCATAAAATGGTCATTTTGGCACTAAAATCAACATTTTTTTTGCTTGGTGACCGGAGCAAGAAAGCTAGCTGGCCAGTTTGGGGGGAGTATGGGTTTCGGAGCAAGAAAGCTACCTAGCAGTTGGGGGTAATACCCCCCATACCCCCCCCCCCCCAACCACATCACTGGATGCCGGCCAGATGTCGGGTGTCGGGTATAGGGTTAGAGGTCGGGGGGGTACCCGACACCCGACAGCCGACACCCGACATCTGGAAGTACCCGACACCCGACACCCGACATCTCAGAAAAAAAGCCGACACCCGACACCCGACAGTTGCAAAAAAACCCGACACCCGACATCTAGTTTTTGAAAAAAACCCGACACCCGACACCTGTTTTTGGACCCAAACCAGGCAAATTTTTTGATCACTTGCATCAGGAGTGCAATTTTTTGGCTCGAGTTACTGAATGCAAGTATCTTCACACCTAATAAAGACCAAAATGTCACATTTTACGTCTTCGGAAACGTTTGCTTCGAAGAAAATTTTCTTTCAAAATTCTTCTCTTAACTATACTGGTGTTTTGAATTGTAAGTGTCGGGTGTCGGCTGTCGGGTGTCGGGTCCGAAAAAACCCGACACCCGACATCTGGGGGTACCCGACACCCGACACCCGACACCTACACTTTTTTGGCACCCGACACCCGACACCCGACAGCCGACACCCGACATCTCTCTAACCCTAGTCGGGTACCCCCGGCCTCTAACCCTACCTCCGGGCTCCGGG
>JASAMV010000972.1:0-26040 GCA_030248065.1 Rhynchonema sp. JSB1_4
GGCCCAACAACAATTGAAACAACGTGCGCCTCCGTTTGCGGATGTGGAACTCTGATGTGACCCCATGTTACGGCCTGAATTTTTTCATGACATTGATTAACTTTCAAAGAACCGCCCGCTTGAGTCCACTACATTCCCATTGTGCAGTTGCTATGACATTTCATCACAACGAACATAACCTTCTGCAGGTATTCGAGGTCTGATTCTGAATCAGCAAGGTGTACCACTCAAATGTCGACTGTCAATCAAAGGCAGGGAGAATGCACCGTTCAATTCAACCGAACTCGGTGAATATTGGAGGATATTGGTGCCGGGCATGTACACTATGAAGGTGGGCACACCGGTCAATCTGAGTTGTAAAACCAGATTTACCGAAATCTTTGCGATTGAGAGTCCGATCACTTTCAACTGATCCCATTGAAAGCGGGTAGTGCAATGCGCTTTGGGACCGTACTCTGTTGTGGTGGGGTTGTCTTTTATGACAATGTTCATGATGTGAGTTGGGCGGCCTGTTTCATTCTGTTTTCACAAACGGGTGTTTATGGTCAGTGCAAATGCATCAAATAGCCCAGTTAAACATCCTCGGGTTTGCCATCCGCCCATTCCACATTTGCAGATAGAGTCGGTCGGGTATCCAGTGTTGTACGAGCGTTTCGTGATCACATACGCCCAACCACTGGTTGAACGAAACATCACATTATTCAAGCCGCCAACCAAGGCACCCGAAACGACCACCACGACAACACCAAATACAACAACAACATTATCTACAACAACAGCAACATCATCATCAACAACAACAACAACACCACAACCATCAGTCACAACATTGTTAAATGAAACATCGTCAGTCGAAAACGACACGTCAACACCACAACCAGCGTTGGCAATCCCGGGCCCTGTAGCGAAAGAAGGCCTGAAGCGCAAACTGATGATCAAACAACAAAAGACACCGACGAGCGGCCGGATAACCACCACCGAGGAGCCCTGGTGGATGAAATCGACCGTCATAGAGTACAGCGTGGGTGAAACATTACGCGGCACGACCATACAACCGGAGTACATTGATCTGGCTGATCTCACCACCACCACTGCAGTGCCCATTGTCAATGGCAGTCCGCCTTGTTGGATCAGGCACACAGTGGGCTTGACGGGGTTAATCATCCTTATTGTAACCAGGATAGCGCCACTGTAAACGTAGAAAGTAGCAGTTCTTGAAACCGTGTTCTACACAGCATTTTTCGTGTACCAAGTTAGCTAAAAGCGTTCTGTTTGTGCTTTAGATCGATTCTATGCAAACTACTGAATGCATGAAACGTTTCTGCCCTGATTTTGCATAATTGTGTGCCCGGTGTGTTGTTCTGAGCTTTTCATTCGATATCATGTTTCGTGGCTGTGATTGAGTTCAAAAAACAGTATTATAATCTTTCGTAGTGTTGTTCTTGATATGATTTTGTAGCTCTGTTTGGGAGCATGTGCGATACAAAAGCGAAACATCAGATGCATGGTGTCGGTGTGAGATCACTGGCAGGCGATCGCTGTCAGTTACTACACATCATGTAGTTACTAAGCTACATATCAGTATTGAAATGTTGCTCCAACTATACCTTATACTATACATGTTTTTTCAGATTACTCCGAACGCGAATAAAATTTTTATCCTGTCCCGGTGTGCAAACCGCTCGCATCGGAAATTTTTGTGTTCACATCAAACGCAACACTATTTTTAAATGTTACGTAACTCTAACGATTTCCGCTCATAAATACACGAGCATAATGTGCACCTCTTTCAAAAAAGTTTACCCAAGGTCGTTATTGTTACTCAATCTTCATCGCTGTTTATGATCGGAGTGTTTCCGGCTATTCCCAAACGAACGTAATGTTGGGTGAATTTGGTTAGCTGTGATTCTGATTAGACAACGACCTTGGACATACTGACTGATATCTCCGGGAATTACTCAAGACACCAGGGGGCTGAGATGAAATAGCGAGGGAAACTACGGTGGGCATACATCTGCATGGGAAAATACTCAGCAACTTTTAACTTTGTCTCAAGTTGGGCGTTGTGTGTGCTAATACGGTCCCTCCACATGTATGGCATTCACTTGCAAGTTATGACTCCAGATTCATGTATCACCCTCGGTGTTTTCAGAAATCCGCTGTTTTGCCACGGCTGTCCTGTCCATCCCATCCACAGCTGAAGACAGCGGGAGTGATCTGCCCTGCGGATACAGCGATAAACAACAATTGATTGAACGAATACGAATATGATAATAATAATGGGAATCCATCAATCAAAATGTCGTTTCCGTTGTTGACCTTAGCCAACCACTGCACCACACTACCCAAAGTAGCAAACACAGAAATCTGCATGAGAAACATGACCACTCAGGCAACCGCATGCGTGCGACTATTTCTGCCGACGTGGCTCTCAGATGCAAATCACATGTGCACGCGTATATCCGTGAGATTGTGCATCCCCATTTGGCATCGCGCGAAAAATAATAACAATAATCAGAAAAGAGAAAGTCAGTGCCGACGGACCGGATTCACTGAATGGTATTGCCCAAAAATACTCAAATTCATACGAAATTGCAGGAATCACATGTTTCGCAATTCCGGCCGGAGCCGAGCGCCATGCGCACGTGTGTCATTCTGTGTCAGTTGGTACAGAATCAACTACTGCAAAAACACACATCTGATTGGTGGCTATGTATGTGGTTGGGTTGAGCGGTGCACATGCAATGCAGCAGCATGTACATAAGTAACCTTGAAGCTCGCGCGCGCACGACAAAACGCAATAGGAACAACCGGCATAACATTGCGTATTTGGTTGGTGGCTCTGTTCGTTTTGTTCAATCAGTATTGGCTTCTCTCTGTGATTCGTTTTCGTTTGCTGATCAAATCCTAAACTTTGTTCCAATCTTGCTGTCCCAGACGTGATTACTGTAGCGTAATGTCGCAGAGCAAACACTGTAAGCGCACTCAATTCTCAACTGACCGCGGTACCGCCAGGCTCCGACTTAATTTTCGCTCCGCTTATCTCTCTCGCTGCCACTTTTTCACCAAGGAACACAACTCAACAGACGCCAGACAGACCGCTGAATAGCTAATATTTGAACGCGGACACGCAAAAAAGTGGGCGCGCCACAACAACAAAAACTGTCCAATTCTGTTATCTATACAACGGCAGTGGCCCCACCCCCAGCCCAGATCCAATTGGAGAGGTTTTCATACCAGATAGGGTAGCCCGACCCACAGCAAAGCAGAGCTACATACAGTAGTAAAGCGGTAGACTTTGTTCGGTACGATGTATATGTGGCCATCAGCCAACAAAGTGTGCATGTGTACAGCCCAACACAACTGTGCTCTAGGTGCATTCAGCTGTACACACAAGGGTGACGGGACGTGCCAGTCAGGCAGACATACAGCTGCTAGGTAGCTGGCTGCTTGGGTGTCGCTGCAAAAAAACACACATTCAGTCGGTTGGTTGGTTGCAGCTTACAGCTTGCTCGCTGATCTGGCTTGTGGGTTGATGCGAATATGAGGTGCCAGAGTGTGCCATGCTCTCAGGTGAAGCCAGCCGGCCAAACAAGTGCACCACCGTGATTATTGCTGCCAGTTTTAGCTCTCAACCAATGCGTCAGCCTCATGTTGACTATTTTGCGCAGTTAGTTGCCCCCGACGACCCGCAACCGTCATAATCACTAGGTTTCATGTTGTTTTGCCCGCCGATGTTCAGGTATTTATAATGTTGCAAGCGTGTGCAAATGCATATAGCCACAAACATTGCTCGCATGTTTATCAGTCAGCAACACGCAACACACGCTATTTTGTTTGTCTTTGCAAAATATCACCCAGGTAGTGCCACCCACTCAAACAGACCCTAATCCATCTCGCTGTTGATAACGTGTGCGAAAGTGACAACAAAACACTTTATTTTGATGCGCGCGACTGCGGAAAGATCAGCGTTTTGGTCTGTTTATTGCTTTTATAGGCACCCACGGTTGGTTCACTGTTGGCCTTCCGCTGAGATCTCTTCACCCAAATAATTACACACGTTATGCGACTATACGGAGGCTGAGTAAGTTTAGTTGGACATACAGTACCACATTCTACGATCATAGCCGATATTCAGACACACTGTATTTATTTGCGCCACCACTGAATGTGCCGGCAATGCGCATACAAGTTTGTCAGAGATGTTCATCACATCACGCATTGCCATGCGCACCACGCTTATGTTTACAGCCGATGTTGTTGTTGTTGTTGCGTCTGTTTGAAATTATCATGGTCGTTAAGTGCAGATCAGTGATGATAGTGGATTCTAAGGCTGCATTAAAATGGGACATTTAGCAAACTGCTCTTGCAAAATTGTGCCGTCGTAAGCAACAGTTTGCATTCCCGTCCCAATTTCAAACGCGCGCACGCGTCGAACAACTAAAGTTCCCCTTTCACCTTCAAGGTCGGCTGTACGCTTGTTTGTCGTCGTGTCCACAACAGCAGCAGCAGCCACTTTTCTGGTCATGTTGTCAAGTCAACCCTGACCAACCCAAAATCACAAATCTCCAATGTCCTTCTGCCAAAATGCCGCCGCTATGTTTTCCCGAACGGCCGCTGTTTTCTTTACTTTCAAGACAATTTGCGAATCATTTAATGACACGGTGATGATGATGAGCGTCTCTCTAATCGCTCCAGGTTTATTTGTCTTCCCTCCATTCCCAAACTCTGTGCCTGGATCTCACAGTGCGCGCGCACAGTCCTGGTGGTCCAGCACGGCACACGTCTGAGCCCCAGTAAAGCCCAACCGACCGGAAAAGCCGTTCTGTTCGGTGCCATTTTGCGTCAATTAAAGGCAGACACATCACAAATCACCTCACCTCACCGTCATCGTTATGCTTATTATTTGCACCACATACCGAAAGTTCCCAAGCAGGTCGCCCGCATGCGAATGTAATATTAGGTATGAGCGAGAGTGCGCACACCGGTTCACCTTGAGTGAATACATTACATATACATACTGCGTATTGCAGAGCACACAGGCTGGCAGTGTGTGTGTCTGTTTTTTGTCATCTCTCAGTCTGTGCTGCTGTCGTGTGCGCTTGCCAGCCAGATGCGCGTTTGGTGCCTGGTGCTACCTGCATCCCACCATCACCCCAGAAAACGCTGCTGCTCGCACTGTTTGCTGTGCGCACAGACACACTTGTTGCCGTTGCTGTCCCAAATGTTCTGTGTTTCTTTCTGTCGTCATTTCACAATCCTCAATTGCACAATCTTCCAACGCTCCGTGTCACAGGCGCGCTTTTTGTTGTTGTTGATGATCTGTCTTGTTCACAAAGACGTTTCACATCGTACCCAGTACTTCCGGGTTTAAAAGATTTGCGCGCTTACCCTGTTCTCTCGTTTCCAGGAAATAAAGAAGCGCAAACCCACATTACATAATCCGATCTTGAATCAAAGTTTGCAAAATGACAATGGCGATGAGCAACCGACATGAAACATCAGTGAATCCGAACACCGGCCAGCTGGTGGGCGGGTGCTCGATTGAAGAGAAAACACGACGTTTGCTAGGTCTGGTTTATCTCGTTCATCACATTTTGTTTATTTTTTAAAGGGTGTCACTTACAATGTACATTCCTTGATGTTTCACACGCTAACTGTCTGCGCAATATTTCAGGCTGGGTCGATAGCAACGGCAAACAACATCAACAACAACAACAACAACATTGCAACAACACCACGAGCCGCAAAGCGCAAACAACACGTCGCAAGGGTGTGACGATCGCGTCGAGTCCCTATCAACGTCGCAGCACCGACAACGTTGTCGACGTTGTGTTCCGACAACAGCAGCAGCTCACACCACCACCCAGCCCGGCGGCATTGCTCAGTCCACAGGCACCAACCACCCAACAACAACAACAACGTATGATCTTCGAATGCAGCACGGCCGTGACCACGTGTCCCGCCACACCGTCAACCTCGTCACAACAACAGCAGCACTATTCACGGTCCATACCCAATGTGAGCATCGTCAGTGTGCCCGCGCGACGCGCCACATCTGCGCCGGATTTTTACGGTTGGTGATGTTCTATTTTCCATGCGCCGCATGAAAACCATCTCACCAATGTTTTGGGACTGATCGAAAAGGGCATCTAAAACACGTTGCATAATTAATACATTCCATTTCTGCCGGGTTATGTACAGAGTCAGATCACATTATCCGCAATTTTTAATTCAGGTTCCCTACCAGTGTCACCGGTTTCGCCGAACACAGCCCACCCGCACCCAACACTACTGACGAGTCCCCCGGTCACCGACGTGCGTGTGTTCGATCGTATGCGTCAACTGGTGCCCCATCTGTCGGCGGACAAGTCCTCCAACGCCTATCGCGTCCTGCTGCAAACGGTGGGCAACGTGGTGGAGTTGGAACATCAGCTGGCACATCTCAAGGATCAGACGCAGCACGTCATTCGACAACGACAACAGCAGATTGTGCCCAACATGCAACATCAGGTTCGGCTGACTGCTTCTTTGGGTTAATGTGACCCTGCTCTGCATCCAATGGGGTTACTCGGATGTATAGGTATAACCTTGATGATCACCGATCCGTGGCCAGCCAGCCACCCGAGGGTGTGTAATCTTTGACCCTGTGTCACATGGCCGCCAAGGGCACCTCCTCTTTTAGCGACCCACATGTCCCAAGCGTGTATGTGAGTGTGCTGTTCATATAGTTGTTTTATCCAGCTGTTGTGCCAGCTTCATCATAGGTCACCCCTTGGACAACACCAATCTTGCTACCGTACTACTACGTTGCAAACAGCCAGCCAGCCAGCCCGGTCAGTCCGTGAGAGACAGTGTTACGCGTAACACATACATTCGGTAGGGTGCACTACACAGCGCAAGTGCGAACAAAAAAAGCGCGCGCATATTGGTGTCAGGCGGTGCCAGGCACGCGCGCGACATGCATTGTGATTGTGTTGTACACGCAATAACTCAGTCTATATGTGCAGAGCGACAAAAAGAATGCCATGTTGTTGTGCACATATATAAACGTAGGTGTACATCTATAGGATGCGCCTAGTTTCGTGTCTTACTGTGCCAGCCCGGCCAAGGTCGAATCCCTGTACATATTATACGTGGCGCTGTGTGTATCATCATACAGCTGGACATATGGGGCCTAGCCGCCGGCGACAAACACAATCACCTGATCTGCCAAGGTGAAACGCATGTATGGGGATATTGGTTGGGCGGATATTATGAAATCTATGTGCAATGATTGATTATGTACGTAGGCATAATCAGCACGATGCACCTGGCCTTGACCACGCAGGCATGTAACACTGTCCCACATTGCCGCAGTACAAGGCCACGTGTCTGTGTGCTAGTGACAGCGTGCTGCCGAGACAATCATGGTGACAGTCAGACAGGCAGAGAAATGGAATGGAGAGTGAAATCAGCCATCGACGTATTAGCCACGATCCAATGATCCTAAATGTTCGAAACGTGATCTTTGGTGATGCACCGGTGCATGTACAGGTGTGCACCTGTGTGGGACAGCTGGCTGGGGGTGCAATACGATTTATGTATATGCACTGTGGGTAGAATGACACAATAGTCGTTAGCCTCAGTCAATTAATCTGATGCATTCTGGCCCTGGGGCGGGAGGCATGAAGATCTGCGAATCGCATGCACAAATCCATCTCCCAAAACCATCACGCCATTTCCCAACCGAATACCGTAGTTGAATTGCGCAAGTAGAATATGTACACGCACGCATTTTGTGGGGAGGCTCACAAATCTGTACCAGTTGTCCAAGGTTAAACTTGATGACATGTAATTTTGGAGCGCGGGTTGCTGAGCTGTAGCGCGGGAAAATATGTGCGACACGTGGTTACATCATGCAAGGGGGAGGAGGGGAAGGAGGTTGTCACAACGGGGCACCAACCAAGAATATGAATTAAGAAAGTCGGGATTTTGTTGAATACGAATTTTATGAAATATTGTAAATAATTTCTGCACACACACGTACACTATTGCAGACGAAAGAAGTTGACGTGCCTGCGGACCTGGCAGACGTGGACATCACAGCGTTCCAGTGCATGTTGCACGAAACAAAGTCGTGCCCAAGCGGTATGCATCATTTAGCAAATTATATTTGCTCATTTCTTATCTCAATTTAAATTTAATTTGTTTTTAATGCTTCCAAACGTTGCAGATTTCCACCAGCTGATGGGCGACGATAAACTGGATTTATCGATGACCAAGATCGGACTCGACCCGCTGACGGTCGACACGTCGTTTCAGTAAAACAAAATCATTGAAGTATTCTATAAATTATAAATATTAACCATTTTAAAATTGCCGTGTGTTTTTTTGCCGTATGAATCCCCATATGGTTTTGTATCGTGCTTTTTTGATCGGCACAACAGGTTATACATAAAATGTGTTTTACTTATATCTTATCGCGTTGTTTTTTCATTTACGAGGTATTTTCCTAGCTTCCTATTATGGGTTGAACATTGAATCATTGAAAATCATGTGTATAAAACCTGTATTTTTCTGCTGTATACTTTTTTATATTCTGTTTTGCAAAACGAGGTTCATATATATTTTTTGTGACCAAGACATTCCGAATTTAGGGATTTGAATTATACGAGGTCGCCTTCTCAAACCTGAACAACAAGAGCTAAAATTTTATTTGACAAAAATATGCCCAATTTTAAGTTGAGGATCATCCTTGTTTCAATGTCAACATTGTAGCACTGTGTATCTGCAGTGTGTAGCCTTTTTGCTTTTTATTCAATTATTTACCACCCTGAAATGTGCAGCATGTGCATTACGTAGTAGCTCCATAATCTTTTTTGATCAGAAAGGAGTATTCATACCTATGTACGTTTTTACAGCTGTGTAAAAACCAAGTTGGTTTCGTAGCGAGCGTTTGTTGTGTGAGTGTGTTTATGCTATGTCAAACTCAGGATTTATGTGATAGCAGATGAAACAAAGAAATGAAAAATGTCTACTGAATTACGAGCAAAAAGAGAGAAAATGCCAATGTGTAATTGGCTTTTTATTTTTTCGAGGAATGTTACCCACATTATTTTTGTCGTCGATAGTTTTTGACGTTGCTGGTTTATCATTGTGGTAAAAAGTCTTATTGTTGTTTTACGACACAATATGATGCTTATTGTACAGCTACAGTTCCGCTGTTATGTCATTTTACCATTAAAGTGTAGATTGCTAATAAAGCGCATTGTGTGAGCTGCGGTTTGATCGGTAACAAAACCATAGCAGGTCACGTGAACACAGGCATGTGGCACGCGCTGGCATCAAAGAAACTGCGTGGTTCGTAATGTCACAACACACAAAAAAAGTGCAGACAAATTTTTTAATGTGCGGCACGAACTTGTCATCCACGATTGCGTGCTGAGCAGCTGGCAACTGCAAGTGCAACAGCCCCACTGCATGCAACATTTTGTCTGTGCCGCACCCACACCGTCAGACCAACCGTCTGGGTCGGCCGTTTTGTTTTGATCTCACTTCCTCATTTTATCCCAGCCCAGACGACAGGTCAAAAGATTTCCGCAATTTCTCCATTTGCAGGAAATAGTGTCTTTGTTGGCTCGTAATTTAATTCATCTTCAATCATTTACAGTACTTCGATCTTTTCGAATTATAAACTTCAGACATCTCAATCTTGCAACCACAACGATGACCGAAGAGAAATGTGTGCCGCCGATGGTTGTGCTTCACATCGACTGGGCTGCCGTCAAAGAATTGTTCAAAGGCAATCTGTTGTATGGAGAGGGGCCGGTTTGTAAGGTAACGGGGGATTGGGTTTGGCCAATTCAAAAAATTCTTCGGGACGTTTTCGTTTTTTGAATCTGGTTTGGCCGAAATTGATTTGAACCAAAAATTGCATTTTCATAAAACCTTTTGTATTGGGAAACGTGACAAATCTCGTGAACACCGTGGCCTGTGTACATGTACACTTAGGTGACATCCAGTTTGCATCGGGTCTGGTGATCTACTGATCTTTTATGCAAGACTTCGGTGCTGTTTAGAACTTCAAACATGACCAGCGGAAGACTTCCACGACCCAAGCCCGGTGCCAAGGTACACCTAGTGCTTGCCCGCCATTGCTAGTATTAATTAGCCAAACTGTTAGACCTGTGAAAGCGTAAAGCTGACCCCATCGTTCCAGCACATCTCCCTGACGAACGACAGCATCTATGGTCTGGTGATGTTCGGTCTGTTGTGGGGTTTCACGATGTCAATGATTTGCATGGGTCTGTTGCACTGTGTACAATGTTGTGCATCGGCTGTACAGGACTGCTACTCGGAATGCAAACGTGGCTGGCAGACACTGCGAGTCATTGAAACATTACAGAAGAGGACTGACACTGAGGTGGACCTGGACGAATCCAGCAGTTTCACTAGTGTCAGCAGCACCATCAGTGTGGTCGAGGTTATGAAACCGCAATATCGAAACACACTGTGAACATAACCCTTTTTTTATTTGCTGCATTTATCTACGCATTGAAAAGTTACCCATTTTGCTTTTCCCTGACGGTCTTTTGTCTGTCATTTCTGACCGCATATCAACGAATTGTGATACGGATTATGCCATGGACTTATTCACACAAAATTCTATTCATACCATTGTTGGTTATTATGCCATATGGTTTATCGCACGATTAATAAATGAGAACAAACGAACATCTGAGATCATCATATTACTAAAAATGGAACAAAATCTAAGAACACAAACACGAGTGAGATGATGATAAAATGAACGTCGACCTACATGATGCACTGTCAGTGGTACGCATCCAAACAGACCCCATTGATTGGTATTTGCTGTGGTGGACAACTGGTGGCTGAAAGAGAATGGATACTGTACGATTTGGCGTATTGCATGCCGAAGAATAACGTACTTACATACAGTATACAGTATGTACCAAGAGACACCCACTCACTACACGGACACAAAACTGATCCCGTATCCAACTAACCGCATCGTGTGTTCCACCGTCCGAAACTGTCTCGTTGCCGTATGATCACCTGGTGTCTTTGACAAACGATGTCGACCTGTTTGGGACCTGAAAGACATGACGTAAGTGGCGGATTTCGGACATACAGAATGTACGATGTTCCAGGTCAGAGAGTGAATCTTGTGTGCTTCCAGGCAGAAATATGGGGTGGGCACCACCACGACATGGCTTGATCGTGAGGTTCAACACGCAAAGAGAGAACTGCGACTCATTATTGAGATCGACCACGCCTGAGCCCCAGTCCCAACCTTGAGCGCTATATGGTTCTTTAATGTCCTTCTTGTATCGTTCATCGATAATCATCACTGCACAACACACATGATGAGCGGGCAGGGCAATGGAGGGCAGACAGGGTGCACCTGATGGACAGCGCGGGTTGTTGGGTTGACACGCGAGTGGGGTGCCCGTCGGCGGGTACAATTGCTCGCGACCACGCGGACAGTAGTGCGGCGCTGCAATATGGTTCTTTAGCAGCTTTGTCCCATGAATGTTGATGCAACAAGCGTATACCGTCAGTCAACGCGTCCTGACAGCAGTAGTATTGATGTTTCACGAACGAGTATCGACATTCGTGCATGAACGAGCACGAGAACGTGTTGCCTCGGCACGTGCGTGGCTCGCCGTGCACATTCAGGTCAACCATCGAACCAGCGCCACAGAAAGCTGCAGGGAACACAAACACGTTGCCATGGTGTGCTGCTCTTCGTAAAAAAGTCACGTCATTGTTCATTATTGAAATAATTTGTGAAGAAATGCCGTCCACCCACGTACCCTGATGATCAATCCGAACAACGTCAGTGTTGGTGTGCGACAGCGGATAGTGTTTCACCAAATGGACACACGAGTCACCTTGTTCAGTCATGTCAATGGGACAAATACACCGTCCGCGTGTGCACTCTGACCCATTGGTGCATTGCGCACTGTGTTGACAGTGCTGGCCCAGACCAACACGCAACACACAACGACCGTGTATTAGAACGGCATTCAGCGGACACACTGCAATACACTTTTGTTGTCACAAGAAAGATGCAGTGTCGGAAATCTATTGAAAAATGTTCCGCACAACTCACTTCTCGGCTGCTGCTTTGATGCCCTTGCTGGATCAGGCATAGTGACTTGCGTAAGTCCATAATCTGGTAACCCAACTGTTCCGTTGTCATAATCTGGCTGCCAATACAAGGGCGTTGTCATTCTGTCCTGCGACCAATACCGATGGTCAGGCCTTGACGTGCTTGTTAATTCAGGCAACATGACACGTCGGCATTCTCCGTCCACATTCCACATATTTGGCGGACACGCGCAGATTTTGTGTCGACAAACGGCCGCGCCGAGACATTGAGTTGATGTGATACAAGCGCTACCCGGACGAACCATATTTAGACAGATGCCGTTGACGATTATCTGGCCAACAGCGCATTTCAGCGGCTGTGCGTCGACTGGAAAATAATGTAAAGGGAATGTCTGACACACCAGACGAATATGGCTCGTTTGATGATACCTTCATAGTCAAAATAACCATGTTTTGGTTGCTTGGTTGGCGGTGGTGCTCTCCGTTTGTTCACCTTTCCATCCGCACAACACACATGTCGATTACCGTAGGCTGCTGGTCGACACACGTAGCCATACGCACACTTCGCGTTAGTGTTTGCATGACAATATTGCGGCTGGCCATCGCTATTGATGAATGCAACTTGACCCGTTGGACAACCTGGAGGATTGTGAAAACTAACACAACGAAAAGCGGTATCAACTCTGGTGATCGGATTAGATAAAGGATCTGCGTTGGTATTTCGACCAGCGTAAAAGTTTATTGTCATTCAAACAACAAAGAACTCCGAATAGATCCGATCACCATATGTCTGATGAGTGAACATAAGATGTAAAACAAGTTTTTGTGAAAGAAAGTATCAACCAACCTCCCTGCACCCCGCAACATTGTATGACACTGCGTGTCTGT
Organism: Rhynchonema sp. JSB1_4; assembly: GCA_030248065.1. Taxonomy (NCBI): domain Eukaryota; kingdom Metazoa; phylum Nematoda; class Chromadorea; order Monhysterida; family Xyalidae; genus Rhynchonema; species Rhynchonema sp. JSB1_4. The sequence goes on from JASAMV010000972.1 coordinate 13,009, forward strand.
GAGTATTGACAGAAGAATCCAACAGGACATTCATCCGAGCCTGTCAGTGACGTGCACTGCTGGATTCGGCCAGTCGCACTGCTGATGTACGCGATCTGGCCGGCCGGACAGCCGAAATCTGCGAAATACTGCTTATTGGGTGACCCATTAAATACAACAACAGTGTGATAGGGACGGACTGCCTGATATTGTTCCCTGATTGGGCAACGGCACCGTGCCACAGCACTGATAACGTTGGTTGACATCAGACCATTGACAGGAGTAACTTTTGGGACACGCTGTGGCACTGAACGCGTCACACGAGACGATCGTACCCGACTGTTTGTAGACGTAATGCGATGGGGGACAACCACCTTGAAATATCAGGGAATTTATGGAATAGGGGAACCAATCATGGCATATGGAAACATGCACACCAGTGCCAAACTTGACGACTGGAATATTTTTGACACGACAATTTCTTGCATGTTTCGCGATTTACGGATTCCACCGATTTCGACCAGGATAAAGTTCAGATGCGTGTGAACAACTTGTGAGGGATTGAAAAGGATGGCTGGTAAATCTCGAAAATTCCTCACATCACAAAAGCGAGACCCGTCCCACGCGATCACCACGCTTGGTTCAAAATAAGCCAGACCTGAGTTGAGCCCATCGTCAAGTACACCTCCAGCGCAGCAGTAGCCCGTTGTGTGCCCTGGCTTCGTCGGTGTGCACGTGTACCCGCTGCGACACACATGCACCACATCACCCACTATGCACTGCACAGGGTGACCCAAATTGGTGGTCGCGTAGGACTGGCCTTGTGGACAAATGGCTGAAGAATAACGGTATCTGATTCAACATTAAAAATGAATAACATACTACATAGCTAAAACCGTTTATAAATACACCTGACCTTCCAAGCTGCAACAATAGCCCTGAAACGCCGTTTTCACACTGCTGTAGCACGAGTATCCTGGTTGACATGACCGATCCAACAGACCAATGGTGCATTTGACCGGTGTGCCCCTCACACCCTCCACATACGGCGCACGACCGGGAGGACAAGCGTCGGCTGCAGTTGTGTACAGCATGTAGTAGCTTTAAAGGGTGTGTCTAACGTCTCCTAACCCCATGTTTTATTGGATGGAATTGAAAGATGACCTCGAAATGCCGCCGTGTGCAAAAAACCGCGTCTTCTAACTAGCCAAATCGCGAAATCTTGAGGGTTACTTTTCGAATTAAATCAATTTCCGGACACAAAATTCAGACTGAGCTGACGGAAAAAAGCTGCGAAGCGAAACACACACAAACCAGCTTCTATGTGTTAAATGAAACATTCATTGTGTCCACAGTCAAGCCAGCAGCCAGAGCGGTGTGTGTTGCCCGTCCACCTGCATTGTATAGGCGGCTGAGCCGCGCTTAAACATGCAATGTTTCAGCAGGAAAACACCAAGGTGAGTAGCGCCCACTCAAAAGCGCCTGGAGTTTTGTGTCCGGAAATTGATTTAATTCGAAAAGTAACCCTCAAGATTTCGCGATTTAGCGAGTTACAAGACGCGGTTTTTTTGCACACGCCGGCCTGTCGACGTCATCTTTCGATTGCACCTCATAAAACATGGTGTTAAGAGACGTTAGACACACCCTTTAAGGCCTAACTATACTTCGTTCTCTCAGAGAACAAAGAACAAATTCTCGCGCGCTGATTGGCTGTTGAACATACGTGGACCAATCAGCGCGCGAGAAATTGTTCGTTGTTCTCTGAGAGAACGAAGTATAGTTAGGCCTTTATAGGGACATACAATGCAGCAAATATTCTCATTGCTACTAAAAATGGCGCGTCCCGATGCTATCTGAGATGTATTTGAAGAGTTTGAATTTTCAAGGGAGGGTATCTTGAAACACGCGCACACCTGGTGTGTTGCTGGCACAACAATAGTACTTGCTGTCACCGTTGTTGTATTGACAGGTGTAGTCATGTGGACATGATGTTTCACGGTCGGGCATACACTCCCTGGCTTTGCCAAGCAGTGCATCGACATAGGCTCGTTGGTCGAGATTGCACACACCTGCATATGACAGCAGATAAATTGGTAAGAGGTGCCTTGGTGACCCAAACATCTTCAGTTACTCAGCGAGCCAGATTTCAGCAAGAGAACCACTCTTTCTAGTCCCCGTTTTTCTCAGCCTCGAACTGTTTCGGATACGATCGAAATGCACCAGGCTTCAAGAGTACCGGGGCTGAAAAGCATCGAGCCTCAAAGTAAAAGAATGTAGACTGAAAGGCCGGAAAAACCCTGAGCCTGAAAACAGGCGAGTTTTAGGTGCCGGGACTTAGTAGTCGGACCTAAACTTGCGTTCCCGGGCGGAACCGTCTCATAGTAATCAGTCAGTGCGTTATCCCCATGGTCGCAACGCACCCATATTGGCAGCACCACAACAGACGTTGGTCTTCGTCAACGAGTCGTAACGACACGTGAATCCATCGGGACACGAATTGGTCAACAACAAACTGCATTTCATCGCGTCGTTGTTGTGCGGGTCGAGGTACACAGACTCGCCTGATTGGCAGGCTGAAACACCATGAGCCTGGTATTGGTAGCACAATGGCTATATAAGAATTCATCAAAATCAATCCTGATTTTCACGTTCAGTCACTCTTAACTACTGTGCTATTTGTGATTCTCACAAAACATTTTCAGCTGAAAATAATCTAGCAGATCAACCATGTTGCCGCAGGTCTGAAACATTCTCTTTACTACGTGTTTTGTGTGCGATCACGCAACGCAACGTCATTGCCCCGTCATTGTCCCTCTTTACGATTCAGGAAAAAAGTTGACCAATTCTTATAAAGTCATTGTGCGACCAATACTAAGCTATATTCATGGTGATGCACGCTTGATGTTTCAATGCAATGTCCAGCGGAGTACCAATTCGACAAACTTACCGGCGGCCCCACAGAACGATTTGCACTGCGCAAAAGTAGCGAAATTATTGCCACCGTGGTCACAACCGTGGTAAGTGAATGTCTGACAGGTGGCAGTGACTTTGTTGAAGTAGAATCGGGAACTGCTCACAGCTGAACACTGCTTGTTCTGGACTGGGGACTGTGCACATACGTGAGCTGAAATGCGACAGATTGTTTGAAAACAACAACAACAACAGCAACAACAACAACAACAACAACAACAATAACAACAACAACAACAACAACAACAACAACAACAATAACAGCAACAACAACAACAACAATAACAACAACAACAACATCAACATCAACATCAACAACAACAATAACAACCACAGCAACAGCAACAACAACAACAACAACATTAACCTTTCGTTGGACAACATCTGTGCACTACCGTCCGCCCGCTACCTATCGAGTCACAGCCATAACCCTGTGGACATTGTTCGTCACTCACACACGTTCGGGCCGAATTCGAGTTTGGCTCACGATACGCCACACCGCCGTTTGGACAACCTGTGATGTTTCATGCAACGCAAAAGTTGCTGATGCACAGCTAATAATCAAATTTTACACCGGTACACTGATTTTACTGGAAATCCTTCATTCAAAAGAAGTCGCGACCCAGACAAAACCGATCCGAGCACCAAGCTTCATAATCCTCACAGCGCACCTCCAATGCCACAATACGCGTCACAAAGCTCGCGGGTGGCGAAATTGTTCGAATTTCCATCGCATCCAAAATACGACATGCTCGTGCATTGACGCGTTCGACTGTCGAAGTACCATCGAGCGATAGTTGGCCCACAGACACGGCCGAGGTCGTAGGATTGCGTGCATGTGTACGCTGCAAAGTGACATGGCACCAGAATTGTTCTCAGTCAGGGGGAAATGTGGTGAATTCGCAGTGACGGTCACATGATCAGGTGTGATCAGCCATGTCTTGCGTTGGTCTCGTGAGTTTTTTACTGGCCATATATCAGATTTACTGACACCACGCATTTTGACCAGCGCTGAAGTTGTGTGTAGGAAAAAAACTTTTACGTTGGTCAAAATTGTCGACATCAGTAAACCTCGAAAGTGCGTATCGTTGACTTTCTCGATAGTTTTGATCAAAAAAGACCTTCACCAAGTCCGATGTCGGTATACTTGTGCGCGTCCAGTCTGTAAAAGTTGAAACCCCGAACAAAGGCTACAACAACTCACACTTTTTCGGACAACACCCAGACATGAATCCATCAAAATAGCACTCATAATTGCTCGGACATGGTTGTTGTCGCGTGCTGCCTTCCACGCCCGTGCCTGGTATGCACGTATGGTACTTGCCGCGGTGGTCACGGTATGCCTGACCTTGGATGCACAGTGGTTCGGCTGAAAATATGATGCCAAAGGGCACGTTTACCGCACAATCTGTCATTTTCTTTCGAACGTAACAATCATATCAAACTTGTTGATTGGGTTGGCTCTGCCTTGGTGACATGAGTTTTTCGAATAAGAGATAATGAAGAACCAATTTCGGTCGACGTAGAAGGTGCATATATCTTTGGTCGGAAAAAACCTTTTGCGCTGGTCGAATTAGCAAGTCTGAAGATATCCATTGGACACATGATCCATAGGCGGACCCAATCAAGTTTACGAACTGTGTATATTGTCACTGCACCAACCCGACGTATCCCGACAGAAGGTCTCACAATCGAGCACTGTCGCAAAGTTGTTGTCATTGCCGCCACAACCCGAATACTCGAATTGTTCGCATTCCCTTGTTCCCGGGTTGTGCCAATGCCGTCGCATCCAGTTGGTGCAGGTGCCGATCATCTTTGCCTGCGAACACACCGTTTCTGCAATCAGGTTTGTAGGTCGGTTTGACTATGCCCACACAGACAGATCAGTGGAACGGGGGGGGGGGGGCGTGCACACTAGGCTGGCATCAGGATCGGCCTGGGTCGGAACGGAACCGAGATTTTGTGATGTTTTTCTGAGCTGCGAATAATTGACTACTTTTTTTACCAGTTGATGATTGTTTTTGCTCTGATGCAAACGTCAGGCCAATATAACTCAGTTGACTATTTTTCTCAGAATTGCAAATTTGACCACCGTAAAAATTGTTCATGGAGGTCTGATGGAATAACTTTTACTCTGGTCAACCTTACTGTTTCATATATACATCGCTACCTAATATGATTGTATAAAAGTCACACCTAATATGATTGTATAAAAGTCATTTGAATGCGGTTAACAAAATATCCCCCTTGATGTTTCAAACGACTAACGTGCACGCGGACAGCACACTTGTCGATCTCTAGTGGTGGTCGAGCCGCATTGATAGGCCCTCGGGCAGTCGGTGTCTGCATTGCAACTACGGTACGACCCGTGAGTGTCACGAAGTGGACTACCATGCTCGCACAACTCTGAAAAATTGTACACTGGCATGTGACAGTGGCCACACGCCAACCAAACTAAGTAATCATAACCTTGCAAACAAAATGTTTCACAGTCCTGACGACTCATAAAGTTGTTGAAATTGCCCGCAGCTCCAGCGAACATAAAATTGGTGCAAATGCCTGCAGCAGGGTCGTACCACCATCGGGTTACGGTAGTGAGTGTAGCTGATAGGAAACCCATATCAGCAGTGGTGGGTGTGGGTTGACCCAAGTAGAGACGCCCACCAGCCAAGCCGCAGATGTAAGCTGGAAAATTGATGAAAATGCCTTAAACACCAGTTGTTTCGCTCGGTGAGAGCTAGAGGTTGCATGGATCTTCTGTACATACAAGCTGTGTAGACTGTATAATATCAGCTTGACGCCATTTGTGCTATGATAAAAAGAGTGTTCTTTCTTTCGATGAACAACCAGCTGTTGTCAAACAATACCTCTTGAAGTTACTGCAGCGGTATCATCAAGTTGTTTTCTGTAACCATTTGACAAATCCCAACTTCCGTGTCTTTAGATAGAAAAACACCGTTTGTTGGGGATCAAACTTATCAGCAATTTCAACGATAAAAGAAGCTCGATGGTCCATATAAAGTCGACTGTTTCGCGTCTACAAACTCAGTTTCTGTTCTCAGTCCCCAAGGTGACAGTTTACCGCCACAGCAAGCACCATTTTACAAAATTCACAATGTCTGCAAGCAACAGTCTTGTGTATATGCTAGTTGTGGTGGCGTGCAATGTGCCACAAGCGCATAGTCTGTGTGGCTGTTATGCGCCACCCGGGTTCTATGGTCGCGTCTGTCAGCAGACTGTCGGCGTTTGGGGGTCAAAAGGACTAACAATCAAATACTCAGCCACGCCGCTCGGAGACACCTTGGTATGTAAGTGGGTAGGTGGGTATGTATGTAGGTATGGGTAAGTATATGTAAGGTAAATGGAAGCCATCGATTGCTGCCAATTTTATAATCTGTTTCACATACATAGCAGCTCCAGTCCTGTCTGAAGTGTTAAAAAATTCAATGGTTCAAGAAGTTACTGACTATAGTTCAAGTTAAAAACAAAGGGTGCAAGTCGAAGCATGTCCTGTCCTTGGTGCTTGTGCTCGGATAACCTGCGTTTTAATGGATCGATTGAACATTGGGGAGCAGCTTATAAAACAGGACTCAGTGGTGTGCCCGTGATCCGGAATTGGAAAACTATGCCACTGGCGCTTTGTCGATAAGAAAAATGTATACTTCTTGATGTTTCCCTTTAGTTCTCTTCCAGTTGCAATGTCGCGCCCGTGGCTTCGACGTCAACCACCGTGAAAACTGGCATTATCTGTTCTGTGGTGATGGGGGTTGCGTTGGTACGGTGCCCTGGGGTGATGTGATCGCCTATCCGGCTATTCAATGTCGCGGTTTGCCCTTTGGCACATCGGTTGAATGGAATGGGAATTGTCAGGGTGTCAAAATGGATAGCAGCAGTGCGAGCACGGGAATGCCACCAGTTAACCAATAGTTTGAAAAACCAATGAAGTATTTCATCATATAATCAGATACGGTTGACAAAGACAAAGACACAGTCTGTATGTATCTTTCTTTTCATTTTTCTACACTTTGTTATGGCCTCTGCTTGTGATACGTTTACCTACAAGTTATTGGTGAAGTTTCGTAATGTGCACACCACTCGATAAACCGGACGTTTCGAAATTGCTTCTCGCTATTGTTTACTTTTTTTAAACGTATAGTCCAGCCACCAGCTCATGAGACGACTTTTTTTAAAGCTTGCTTGGCCGCATTCAAAAATGCTCCAGATACACGTGTTTTCGCAAACAAAAGAAAGAGATTGGCTGAGGGAGATGATGACAAGTTCCAGCTGGCTGACCTCAATTTGTTGCGTGCTTACGCGAACAGCAGCGTTGTTCAGCACACAAATGTTTTGGGAGTCAAAAGGGAATTTACGCACCGAGTGGAGAACGTGTTTTTTAAAAAATACGTGCGTTTCTCTTTCTTTCATTTCCGAAATACGTGGAACCGGAACATTGTTGGATCCGCACAAGCCAATTTCAAAAAAAAAATCGTCTCATGAGTTCGTGGCTGGATTATACACACAATTAAAGCACACTCACATGTTTGCGCACAGCACCACAGATTGCTGCCGAATCGAGCACAGTCATAATTCGCACCACACGTGTTCGCATTGATGGTGCATGTCTTGGCCCGGTTGCCCAGACTGTCACTGGTTGCACTCAATTCTGGCAGACCGCGTTTGCATCCTGAATTAGAAATTAGTTCAACCAGGTCATAAAGATTGGTGGGAAACGTATGAGAAATCTGAGAAATTTTTCAAACAGGTCAATTGAAACAAAAGTGAACATTAGCATGAAACATCCGCCGGACTTACGCTGCTTACAATAAGCGACACAGTGCTCGTGCGTTTCGAAATTGTTCGCATTTGTGTTTGCGGCTGTCGCCCCGCCCACATTGTAGGTGAAGCTGATGCATGTGCCACTGATACTGTCGAAGTAGTATCGTTGCTCAGGACCACTAGTGCCGCCGGTCAATTGTGGCTGCGAACACGTGAGGGCTAAAGTGAGAATTCAAATCGATATTGAGGTCAAGTGAGGAAACCATCTAATCTCGCACAAATTTAACATCGTTTGTACATACTGTATGTACTACGTTCTGACACAAGTTTATCGCTGTGTTAGCACGCTATTCTGCACATGCGTGCATCGGGTGGGAAATGAGTTCTAGAAAACAGAGAACATCCAGTATTTCCTTAGTGTGCAAGGACACTTTCATGTAATCCTGTGCCATGCCATACCTCTCGATGGACAGCAAATGCCGGTGTTAGGCTGTGCCCTGGGCAGTCCATTTGGGTCAGTGCCCCTCACACAGTCATATATCTCGCCGGCGTTGTTGCACTGGGCGTACACGGACGCACCACTGGCCGTTTGGTCACAGTACAACTGCTGAAACATTAGAAGTGCGCATGACGTCATCACAATGTGCGTCTGTGATATTGTGAAAGAACACACGAACTTGTGTAGTGCCAGCTTGATATAGCGCCGATAGTACACCGATAGTTGCAGCTGCAGTTGAGCTCGGCTGTGAAGTGAATGGTAACGGACAGGCGCTCATCAACGCTTCGTTGGTGGCAGCTGCAGACATGGAGTTGCTGGGTGCGGGCCCGGAGTGGAAATTAAAAATGGAGAATCTAACCGTATATAAACCGAACACACACTGTGCCCTCGCTGGTGGTCTCAGCCCGGAAGCCGATGGCGCATTCGCACAAGCCGCTGTTGCATTGAGCACCAGGCCAGACCACGCTGCACTGACGACTGTCTTGGCAACCGCTGTGACCAGGCGCGATCTCTGAATCGAATTAATCCTGTTTGATTGGTTTGAAAAATAAATAAACATTTATGGTCCTCTGTCCTCAACCTATAAACATTTTGTGACAAAATGAGTGCCACTCAAAAGTCAGCGCATTCAACATAATCTTACTCGAATAACAGTCATCGCCGATTTGGACATGATTTGACGAGCATCCGCACAGCCCGCTGGTGCAGTACAAGCTGAGACAATCGGTGTTCTGCTGACAATGGTCGCCCACACGGGAACTGCCTGGAATTTGGATCGGCACTGATGCAGACCAGGTGCACCGCTCGGTTTGACAAACGGTATGAGGTTCTGACAAAACCTGTTGTGTAAGCCTGTCGGTATCTGAACAGCGTTACGTCAACACAGCGTCCCCGCGTGAAGAACCTGCCGGTCTCGCAGTACTCGAGTTTGTATTTCTTGGTCGCTTGGTCGCACACGAGATAGCCAAGATCGTCCGCCACAACCAATCACTGTGATTTTGTGGATGGAGCTAATCGGATGTTTCCTTCTTTTTTTCCCCACACCACACCAAAACAACCCCCCCCACCCCCACACCCAACCGCAAACCACCCCCCCCCCCCCCCCCCCCCCCCCCCAACCCCCCCCCCACCCAGCGATAGAATGAAAGCCAGAGGGCTGGTACCAAATTTGATTATCTGGTATGCAGCTGTGCGTGTTCCCTCCCCAAAATATAAGATTTTTATTCTAAACCAGAAACAGTTTTGGCTGTTTGTGAGCAGCATCTGTGTTGGTCGGTCAAACATTTATAGTGCTTTTCAGTAAGTTTCGACATCGATCATTTTAAGTCTGACACCAAATCTGCTCACTTATTGATGGGCTAGCATCCCCGCGCCGACACACCGCCCACCCGCCGTCGCGGCCACTGCAGAACCGGCAGGCTGTAAAGGCACACGCGCGATGACTGATAACAGACGAACGAAGCAACGCTACCATCTTATAGCATCAAGTCGCTGTCGCCGATTGCAAACACCGCCCACGAACGTCGCATCGCACACGAGTCACAGTCGCCGATGCTGCAGAAACCGCAGGGCGAAACGTATATGCCGACGACGACTTGATAACAGACGAACGAATATACGCTTACTTCTATTTTGGTTGTACCTAACACAGCAAACAAAAAAAACACAGCCAACAACCACAGGCGATGAACAACTGGCCTGACTCCATCGCGACAGAAACGACGAGTGAGCCCCACTGACTGTTCTACCCGCATTCTTTCATCCACGACACCCAACCACAACACACAGTTCAGAACCCCACCCCCAACCCCGCGCTCCATAGCCATCCACATCCACAACTCCCGTCCACCACTACAGAACACCGCACCCAGCCCAGCTGCATGCTCCTCAAATCATCCAAAACAACTATTTCAGAAGAATAATGCGCACTAGCCAATTCAAAATATATAGATAAATTTCAATTTTCTGTTTCACGAGATCAGGCAGGCTACATTGTCATGACACGCATTATACCTACATTCAAAATCACCAAATATACGGCCACACCCGTCCAGCTCACCAGCCATCTCAATCAAAATCATTATTATTTGAGAAGCCAGAGTCAGGTTTGATAGAAACCCCCTATCGACTCTATTCCCAACCTAAAACTTAACAATGCGTGTCATGTCATGTCAGCGCCGATTCCGTAAACTGAAATTGAATTTCACCCACCACCCACAGCCCCCACACACAACCACACCACACAATAAAGCAAGCACAACACACAAAGGCCCACGAACACTCCCCCCACCCCATCGCCAACTCTCCTCACACCAACCACCACACACCCCACCACAACATGTTTTTTATTGTATCAATGCTGAATGTAAACAAAATGAATAGCGTTATATTCGTTCGTCTGTTATCAAGTCCATCCATCAGCCATATCCGTTTACAGCCACTGCCGGTTTCTGCAGCATCGGCGACCACTGTGACTCGTGTGCGATGCGACGTTCAGTGGGCGGTGTTTGCAATCCGGCCGACCGGCGACCCTTCGATGCCTATAAATGCTCGCCCGTCAATAAGTGAGCAGATTTGGTGTCAGACTTAAAATGATCGATGTTGAAACTTACTGAAAAGCACTATAAATGTTTGACCGACACAGATGCTGCTCACAAACAGCCAAAACTGTTTCTGGTTGGTTAAAAATCTCAAGTTTTGGGAAGGAACACGGGCAGCCACCAGATCCATCAGATCATCAAGTCTGGTACCAGCCCTAGCTTTCATTCTATCCTAGGTGGGGGGCAGGGTGGGGTGGGGTTCAGTGGCGCGGGAGAGGGGGTACCTGGAGTACAAGTACCCCCTTAGCGGCTTAGGGGGTACCGTACCCCCTCTGAGAGGTCACAAGAAGGGAAAAGGACCACTAAATTGCAAGATTTTCATTCCCGAACACTTCAAAGGTAAAAGATCGCGCCCTTCGCGCGTCAAATACACGCATTTTTACTGGCTTCTAGTGGTTTCGGGAACAAAAAAGTCAAAATTTTCAACGGAAACATCCGATCAACTCCATCCACGATCAAAATCGACAATCAATGTAGATTGGTTGTGGCGGACGATCTTGGCTATCTTATGTGCGACCAAGCGACCAAGAAATACAAACTCGAGTACTGCGAGACCGGCAGGTTCTTCACGCGGGGACGCTGTGTTGACGTGACACTGTTCAGATACCGACAAGCTTACACTACAGGTTTTGTCAGAACCTCATACCCTTTGTCAACCGCGTCTGCATCAGTGCCCATCCACATTCCAGGCAGTTCCCGTGTCGGCGACCATTGTCAGCAGAACACCGATTGTCTCAGCTTGTACTGCACCAGCGGGCTGTGCGGATGCTCGTCAAATCATGTCCAAATCGGCGATGACTGTTATTCGAGTAAGATTATGTTGAATGCGCTGACTTTTGAGTGGCACTCATTCTGTCACAAAATGTTTATAGGTTGAGGACAGAGGACCATAAATGTTTATTTATTTTTCAAACCAATCAAACAGGATTAATTCGATTCAGAGATCGCGCCTGGTCACAGCGGCTGCCAAGACAGCCGTCAGTGCAGCGTGGTCTGGCCTGGTGCTCAATGCAACAGCGGCTTGTGCGAATGCGCCATCGGCTTCCGGGCTGAGACCACCAGCGAGGGCACAGTGTGTGTTCGGTTTAGATACGGTTAGATTCTCCATTTTTAATTCTCAGTCCACGCCAGCACCCAGCAGCTCCATGTCTGCAGCTGCCACCAACGAAGCGTTGAGCGCCTGTCCGTTACCATTCACTTCACAGCCGAGCTCAACTGCAGGCGCAACTATCGGTGTACTATCGGCGCTATATCAAGCTGGCACTACACAAGTTCGTGTGTTCTTTCACAATATCACATACGCACATTGTGATGACGTCATGCGCACTACTAATGTTTCAGCAGTTGCACTGCGACCAAACGGCCAGTGGTGCGTCCGTGTACGCCCAGTGCAACAACGCCGGCGAGATATATGACTGTGTGAGGGGCACTGATCCAAATGGACTGCCCAGGGCACAGCCGAACACCGGCATTTGCTGTCCATCGAGAGGTATGGCATGGCACACAGGATTACATGAAAGTGTCCTTGCACAATAAGGAAACACTGGATGTTCTCTGTTTTCTAGAACTCATTTCCCACCCGATGCACGCATGTGCAGAACAGCGTGCTAACACAGCGATAAACTTGTGTCAGAACGTAGTACATATGTACAAACGATGTTAAATTTGTGCGAGATTAGATGGTTTCCTCACTTGACCTCAATATCGATTTGAATTCTCACTTTAGCCCTCACGTGTTCGCAGCCGCAATTGACCGGCGGCACTAGTGGTCCTGAGCAACGATACTACTTCGACAGTATCAGTGGCACATGCATCAGCTTCACCTACAATGTGGGCGGGGCGACAGCCGCAAACACAAATGCGAACAATTTCGAAACGCACGAGCACTGTGTCGCTTATTGTAAGCAACGTAAGTCCGGCGGATGTTTCATGCTAATGTTCACTTTTGTTTCAATTGACCTGTTTGAAAAATTTCTCAGATTTCTCACACGTTTCCCACCAATCTGTATGACCTGGTTGAACTAATTTCTAACTCAGGATGCAAACGCGGTCTGCCAGAATTGAGTGCAACCAGTGACAGTCTGGGCAACCGGGCCAAGACATGCACCATCAATGCGAACACGTGTGGTGGGAATTATGACTGTGCTCGATTCGGCAGCAATCTGTGGTGCTGTGCGCAAACATGTAAGTGTGCTATAATTGTGTGTA
>JASAMV010000973.1:5000-66972 GCA_030248065.1 Rhynchonema sp. JSB1_4
TTTACCGCCCCTTCTTTTCTCAAGCTGTAGAACAGCTTTTCTTTGATGATCCTTCCGCAGGTTCACCTACGGAAACCTTGTTACGACTTTTGCCCGGTTCAAGCCGCTGCGATTAAAGTGGTTTCCATCGACATAAAGCCCGTGAAGGCCCAATGTCGTCAGTCCCCAGTCTTCTCGAAACGGCTCAGTCCCGGGCAGCGACGGGCGGTGTGTACAAAGGGCAGGGACGTAATCAGCGCAAGCTTATGACCCGCACTTACTGGGAATTCCTCGTTCAAGGGACACATTTGCAAGTCCCGATCCCAATCACGAAGGTTTTTCAAGGGGTTACCTAGCCATGTCAAACAAGGTTTTCTAGCACGCTGATACCTTCAGTGTAGCGCGCGTGCAGCCCCGGACATCTAAGGGCATCACAGACCTGTTATTGCTCCTTCTCATGCGGCTGAACACCGCTTGTCCCTCTAAGAAGTGTCGGCGACCAGAGAATCGCCTCACTAGTTAGTAGGTTGGAGTCTCGTTCGTTATCGGAATAAACCAGACAAATCACTCCACCAACTAAGAACGGCCATGCACCACCACCCACCGAATCAAGAAAGAGCTCTCAATCTGTCAATCCTTACGGTGTCCGGGCCGGGTGAGTTTTCCCGTGTTGAGTCAAATTAAGCCGCAGGCTCCACTCCTGGTGGTGCCCTTCCGTCAATTCCTTTAAGTTTCAGCTTTGCAACCATACTTCCCCCGGAACCGGAAAACTTTCGTTTCCGGGAAGCTCCCCGACGGGTCTAGAATAACACCGTCGGATCGCTAGTTGGCATCGTTTACGGTTAGAACTAGGGCGGTATCTGATCGCCTTCGAACCTCTAACTTTCGTTCTTGATTAATGAAAACATTCTTGGCAAATGCTTTCGCAGTAGTGCGTCTTGCGACGATCCAAGAATTTCACCTCTAACGTCGCAATACGAATGCCCCCGTCTGTCCCTCTTAATCATTACCTCATGTTCCGAAAACCAACAAAATAGAACCAAGGTCCTATTCTATTATTCCATGCACAAATATTCAAGCGAGACGCTTGTTTTAAGCACTCTAGTTTTTTCAAAGTAAACCTGCCAGTCACCCAGGACACACGGTTAAGTGCATCAAGGGTTGAACTGGCTGCTCAGTGCTGGTCTTCAGTGCACACCCGTAAGGCGGACCGAGACCACGCACGCAGATCCAACTACGAGCTTTTTAACCGCAGCAGCATAGATATACACTGGCGGAGCTGGAATTACCGCGGCTGCTGGCACCAGACTTGCCCTCCGCTAGGTCCTCGTTAAAGGATTTAGATTGTTCTCATTCCGATGACGCTACTCATAAGAGAAACGTCTCGTTATTTTTCGTCACTACCTCCTCGTGCCGAGATTGGGTAATTTGCGCGCCTGCTGCCTTCCTTAGAAGTGGTAGCCGTTTCTCAGGCTCCCTCTCCGGAGTCGAACCCTAATTCTCCGTTACCCGTTACAACCATGGTAGGCACATAAACTACCATCGAAAGTTGATAAGGCAGACACTTGAAAGATACGTTGCCGGGTCAAGCCCGAAGCAATCTGCTCAGTTATTCAGATTCACCAAACCAAGGTGCAAGCACCTATTGGTTTTGTTCTAATAAATGCGCTCGTCCCGTAAGGTCGGAGCTCGTTTGCGTGTATTAGCTCTAGAATTACCACAGTTATCCAAGTATAGCGGAGATCCAAGAAACAACGGCTGTTGTAATGAGCTATTCGCGGCTTCACTTTAGTTCAGTTCATGCTTAGACATGCATGGCTTAATCTTTGAGACAAGCATATGACCACTGGCAGGATCAACCAGGTAACTGTCGTTGTGTTGTCCACTCAACAACCAACCGATCAGTCCAAAGGGCATGCCCGAAGCCCTTGCCTCTAGTCAAACACTAGAGTGCGACAATAGTCGCCACCTTCATACAACCACACACCACACACTCGCGAAATCCTTGGTTCTGTAACGTTAGAACGTACACGACCAACCCAATGCGTACAATATGCGATAGACGCTCTTGTCAGAGCGACGCACACGCCAAGCAAATATTAAAGCGCAGGCACAGGCAGCCAGCAACGTATGCACGTCACTTGGCCCTGACCTAGCCAGATGCGGCTGCTCTGCGCAGCCAGCCACTTCTCAACATCAGTGCTTTGCACTAACGCAGGCCTTCTGTTCACCCGGTTGTGCTTTCGTCTGCCTTGGTCTTGTAGCAGGGAAAACAGGGTCCCCTACATTTGTGACCGTGTTGAAAAAAGGGAGGTGCGTGTGTCTCCCATAAATTCACCAGACGACCTTGTTGCAAATAAAATTCCTCGTTGGTTCGTACAGACGTGTTTATTTGACCTTCGCCTGCACTGGTATCTATGTCGGCTGGCAAGGTAACGCGCTTTACATAGCGTTTCAAATACCAGCCACATTCACGTGTATCCAGCATGGCTCGCTGATGTTTCAAAAACCAAATTTTGGCGTTTTGCCAAGACACTAGAACTACATCCAATTCTGCTATTCTGGCACTGAAATAGTTCGGGCACAGACGGCTAAGGTGACTGTTTATGTTGTAATAAACCAAATTCTTTTCACGTCGCATTTACATTCCGCCCGGTTATTTCACATGCCGAATCTGCCAGTAAAGATGTGGCCGTTTTGTTGTCACCAAATTGAATGGCTTTGTTTTCTTGTTGTTTGCTCGATTGCTTTTGAGGATTGTTTTCGACGTTTGATTTGCTTAAGCTGACCAAATATTGCACAATTTCAACCATGAAAATGATAAAGAAATTGCTTGCAGAAGTTGGACTTTGTTTGGAGAACTCGTCAGGCTTCCCTTGAGCGGCGAAAGGTTGGATTGCATTCTCCAGTCTACCGTCGCTGTTTTGCTGTCCCCGCGAATTATTCCCTGCTCCCTTTTTGCAGAATGTGCGCAAAAACATAACTGCACACGAGATTTTGCCATGCCATGTTGATGTCTATGTATTTTGCTGACCGACGCAACACAACAAACCCAAGCCATCTGCAGTTAATGTTTCGGTAAAAGTTCATTTCCTCGCACGTGTATCTGTTCATGTGGTGTGTTTGTTGGGCATTGCGTACACAGTGTATGGCACGGACACGTGCTTCATTTCTTTTATCGATTACATCCGCCATTCACCGCAACAATTTCTTTCGCTTAAAAAATTTGATGCATCTTTTAGTTTTCACCGTTTTAACAATAGTTTTTTGAAAAATTTCTGAATCTGCACTTCTCTTTCATCGCAGAGAGATCAGATGACGATTCCGTCATGATGAACTGCGTTATGAACGCCGCAAAGTCAAACTATGCACAACTACGTCGTGCACCATACTGTTATCGATCTATGTAGATCAGCGGACAAGGCAATAAAGTAAACGACGGTTTTATTCATTCGTTTTGCAGATCCACTTAAACAAATCTCTTGAATGTGGTACACTTTCAGCCCTCAATCACGATCGCAACAACTGAAGTCGCACGAAATGAGAGAGCACCAAATAAAACAATAAAGTTAAAATGAACTTGTTGCTGTCGATGGCCAAGGAGCCAGCTCAGGTGAGGCGTGAGGGACTCTCACTCGGTGTTGCGTATATACCTCCATAATTTGTGCTTCGTTCTGGCACTATAAAAATTTTAATCAGCATGTCACTGGCTGAACACATCAGCTGCATTTCAAAATATGCATAACCGTTGTTATAAATTTTCTTGCCCTACAATTGGGGTGGGGCCCAGTCAGTAGGGGCCCGATCAGAGGTTTACTTTCAGGGTCAGGCTTAGGCTTCTCCAAAAGTAGGTCGAAACGGATAGCATTCTCCAAATATGGTTCTCTTTTCTGCAGACACGCCGAAAAACCACCCCCAAGCAAGGAAAACACGGTGGAGCGCCCAAACTACATACATACCAGCGTTCCCAATTGACGGTGTTCATTTCAAAACGGTGTCAGAAAAACAAAAGGAGATTAAACAAGAACTGGTTAAAAAGGTTCGTTGCTTTCTTAAAAGCACAAAATCATTATTCTTTGACTTACACTAATTGCATTGATAGTGGTGAGGGCATCCATGGTCGTTCTCCAATTGACCGGGACCCACCCAATTGTAGGAGAAAATTGAATTTAGCTACTAATTGTCTAATTTGACAACCACTTGTTTTGCACAGATATGTATGCCTATGAACCACCACACGCGATTGAAAAACCGTTGGCAAACGCTGTCTCAATCGTTTTCGTGAGCGAGGAGTCTCAGTTCGAGAACCGAAGCGTCAATTTCCATTGAATGAACAAAAAATGGCAATGTACTGTAAGTTCCCGCTTTCACTCCTGTTGACGACAATAACTTTCGCATGACGGCTGATCCAAAAACCATGGAGTTAATTTGGGAATGGGAGCTCATTTCGGTAACAAGAATTACTTATTCATCAAACATTTTTACACCTGAAAAAAACACCGAAAACTCCGCGCGTGGCGTGGAAAATATGCCTGTTTTCCGTGGAACTTTTTCGTGTTTTTGTACAACAATGTTTTTGCCCTTATCCTTGTGGCCTGATCTACGTACACTTTGTTACCAAAGAAAATATCAGCCCTCCAAAATTTTTTCTCTTTTTCGTTTCTTCGTCAACACTATTGATCATGGAAGCACTAAATAAAACCGTGCTTTTGAAAAATCCAATAAACATCCGTAGAGAAAGGGGGCATCAGACTCGGGATTCAATGGGATCAGCGGGGTCGGACATGCCAATGCGAGTTGCTGGTACTAGTTTTGAATAGCGCAAAATTGGTCCATTAGCTCGTTGGGACAGCTTTTACGCTGGTGAGATCAACAAATCTCGACTTCTCAGTGCAAAAAAATAGTTCAAAACAATAGGAAAAGAATAGTGCGTGACCCAGGTCAAACCGATCCTATCCTGTATTCAGTCAAGAACAAACTATCGAGCTTGCCCCCTCTTTTTGCTGGAAGTTCAATCCGCCACTTGCATAAAGTATAACATTACCGCACGACCGAGCATCCTTTATTCAATCCTGTGTTCTGCAATCAAATTTGTGTTCCAGGTGCGAACGGACATACATAACGCTGCTGCATTCGCTATGCATGCGAACAGTTGGATGTTTCACAAATGGTGCAATCTACGCGCATGTAGACTGTGATCTGAGATGACGGCAATGTGCTTTGTAATTCTCATTCCACAAACAAGTGATTGTAAAGTGCTTATGGCGATGCTATTTATCCGTTTAAAACAACTGTATTTGTGTATAACTTGCTCATGTCATCAGCTGTAAGCGATTCTGGTCTTTTTCAATAAATTGGATAGAAATCAATAAACATTTTACACACCAGTAGTGAATTTATTCTCGCCCGGCCTGATAATTGTGCAGATCGCACGCTATGCCCCTTGGGTGGTTTTCAGCACAAATGCAACACAGAATCTGATCCACCGCTGTGGATGCGAGCAGTGCAGACATGGTTTCAGCACATCAGACTGTCAAATGGACTTTCACTTGATTCTGACACGCACAGGCACAGCCTATGGATACGTGAGACTTGATTCTCTTTCGGTACCTTTAGCACACTTGCTTTTAACTACGCATTCTGCTTGGTTTTCGGCACGTACCGCAAAAGTGTGCGCAGACTCGTTTTCGGCGCGTACAAACCCTGACCTTGGTTCGATCACTGTGTTGCAATCTTCGCGTATGCAGCATGTCTAGCTTATCAGAGGTTGCTCAAAAACACAGAGGTCATGGGTGCAATTGGGTAATTCGATACGGTAAACGTGCTCAACGCAGAACGGAGGGTTCTTGCTTGATTTGTTCTGCTTAAGTCTGAAATTATCCCAATAAATAACGAAATGGGAAATCAAGAGCAGG
Organism: Rhynchonema sp. JSB1_4; assembly: GCA_030248065.1. NCBI lineage: Eukaryota > Metazoa > Nematoda > Chromadorea > Monhysterida > Xyalidae > Rhynchonema > Rhynchonema sp. JSB1_4. Next base: position 10,895 of record JASAMV010000973.1, read on the forward strand.
GTGCGGTCCAAAACTAACTATACAACCTAACTTAACTTAACTACCTAAGGAAACTCATACGAAAGTGTTCAAATGCGCCAAAACTGGGTTCCGGGTTTTTCGGACGCGGAGGAATGCGAAAATGGGCTCAATTTATTGGTCAGAACATTTTGGGTTCAAGAAATAGCAGGACCCAGGTGTCAGCACAGCTTACGTAAATGACAGTGGATATTTTAGCTTTATTGTGCAACACGTGGTACCATAACACACACAAATACTGTATACATAACATTCAATCAATCAATTTTACGCACACAGCCAGACGCATCCTCCTGTTCCTCTGTTATATCCGCCAGCAAGACTTCCATTTCTCTTTTATTCATCTCCGTGCTGTCGTGGTCGTCATTCGCTAATGTTTCACCATTATGCGCATTGTCGTAGTTGCTGCTGGGGTATTTGAGACTCAAATCGGTGACAATCTCGGTGGTGACGTTCTTGAACGGCTGCAACGTGGTGCTGATCACGTCGGTCAGCTGCAGGCCGGACTTGCGCATTTCGGACACATGATGGGCCTGTTGCTCAACCATCTTGATCGCGGCCATGTAGCGCGACTCGATTCGTGCGCGCAACACGTTCATGCACATCGACACGAACGACAGATGAGAAGTCAGTATAGATTTTACACACTGCTAACGGTAATCTTGTTCTCGCCCGGCCTGATATACATAATTGTACATTGTACAGATCAATCCAAAACGCGTGCACGCTATCTTTTATGCCCGTTTGGTGGTTTTCAGCACAAATGGCAGCACAGTGAGCCACTACTGTGGATGTTGTGGTGCAGACATGGTTTCAGCACCTCAGACAGGCAAATAGATTTTCACTTGATTCTGACATTCACAGACGTAGCCCATGAATGCAGCTGTTCACAGTTTCGAAACGTTAGACTTGATTCTCTTTCGGTACCGTTAGCACCCTACCACTACACGTTCTGCCTGGTTTTCGGCTCGTACCGCACAATCTATATACAAATCTGCGCAGACAGGTTCCCGGCTCGTGCAAGCCGGCGAACCCGACCTTGGTTACTTCGCTGTGTTGCAATCTTCGCGTATGCAGCACGTCTGCTAGCTTATCAGAAATCGCTCAAAAACACAGAGGTCATACTTGCAACTGGGTATTTCGATGCGGTAAAAGTGTCCAACGCAGAACGCTGTGTTCTTGCTTGATTTGTTCTGCTTAAGTGTGTAAAGAAATGGGAAATCAAGAGCAGGAATGTCCAAAAAATAGCTGCACTACCTAAGGATGACGTATAAGAAACTCATGAAATGATTCAAATGGGGCTGCTGGAAATATGCTTTTGGCTGCTGATTTGGAAAATGTAGAACGGAACGTCGCGCATGAGGATTTTCTGTTTCTAATCATTTTGTAATCTCCGAAATCGGGCTCGTATTGGCGTAGATTGCTTTTACCATAGCACGCACACATACATACATAACATTCAATCAATCAAACATCACCCTATGGTATGTTGAATGGCAAATCATCCTGAGTTGGCATAGCCTGAAATATTCTTCCAGAATGCCCGTCTGCCTAACCCACTCCAAACATGCCTGAATGGGGTTTGACTCAAACAGCTGCAATCATGGTTTTTTTCAATCCAAACCTCAACCACAATTTGACCAACACATTGGCTAACCGATGAAACACGCATATGCATACGTTTGTTCAGGAACACAAATCAACTGGCTCCGCTTGTTTTCTTAACCAGAAAATAATGTAATTCGCCCTCGACTCACTGTAGATGTATAGCTATAAGTCAAGCCAACGTGGTTCAGCTACTGTGGGTAAACCTGGGCACCGGTAGCTGTAAAATACTGTATGTAGCGATTTTATGAGGTTAAGGCCTCCAATCATGAGCTGTTATAGCAAAGACATCGACAACGAACTCCTCTCAAGCATCGTGTCTCCCATCGAACTATGGGCGCTGAAGATGAAGCAATTTGTGCGATAGACCATGAACGTGTCTACCTCGGGTCCCATTACCGGACCAGCACTAAACCGCAAGTGAGGGACTATACCTATTATGGACAGAGAGACGTATAGCGTGGGTATAGAGAGCTATATGTACTACATCCTCTAATTAGACGATCAGATTGCGTTTCACAACATTAGACCATATGTGCGCTGGCTGTGTCCCGTGTGTGCGCGTGTGGGGTTAAATTAATTTGCAAAGGCTCACTCACCAGCCTATCCATCCAAGCCACGTTACTTCCGTTCGCTAAAAGTAGCTACTAGTGAAAGGTGCCTTCAAATGCTCGTGTGTTTCAACAGACCGACAAAATGTAGTGCATGAACGTTTATGACGACAGGCATTGCGTGAGCATTTGTTCGCAGTGGGCGTTCTGGATTTTCAAAATTTTAACGGAGAGTGTTACAAGTCGTGTGTGTTCATTCAAGGTTGTATTGTGCTGTGCTCGAAACATTGCGGTAATGTTTTCCAGCACGATGTGCAAAACAACAGCCGTCTTCATTCATTTTGCATAATTTATCTTGCAACGCTGGCCAGTTGTTGCGCTGTGAGAGTCGTTTGGATGCCAATTCCATTGGCCCAACATCGTAAACCTTGCTTCGACCACACACGTGTGCTACATCATTTGGTTCCGTGGTCCATTGCTGTTAGGGCCAAACCGCGGGAAATGCGACACGAATGAGCAAAACTATTTGTTTACGTGTGTACATCGTGTCTGGACCATCGTGATTGCCGATATGCCACCTTAGTTCCTCGCTAACCGACAAGCTTGGCTTTGGTAGGGCTTTTGTTTTGAGTTTAGAATTTTGTCAGTGCTTTGAGATTTGCATGACACTGCATTGGTGCGTATGTGTGATTCAAACGTGTTTGATTCAAAAATGAATTCGATTTTTAGTGTTCTTTCTGTGTTCTACCACAATTTTCGCACCAAAAGCGTGAATGGAGATGTGCAGTTAGTCATAATGCGGTTACATAGTCAGTCCTGTTTAAGGTAATTGGTTTGTCGATTCACAATGGTAAACACCATTCACAGAGAACTCCGGTATGATCACAGTTACGATCACATCACGAAATTTATTTCACCACCCTAAAATAGAACATGCGCTCCTTGCTGCCAGTCAGTGCTCGAACGGGATTGCTTATCGGGATCGGGACCTGGATAAGTAAGTAATCCGGGTCGGGATCGGGATTTCTTAACTGTATTGAAATTTTTCGGATCGGGATCGGACCCCGTAGTCGGGCTACAAAACATCCGCAGCAAGAACGACTCCATTGTGCAAAAAGGACGCAACATTGACTGTTATTCTTTCACATTTTTGTTGTCTGACTCAGTTTTATATCATACACAAGTGACACAACTCTATTTTTAACAGCTCTATAATTCCTATAAAAATCCCATAAGAATGCCGGATCCGGATCGGGATTCGGAAATTAATCGGGATCGGGATTTCGGAATTTTATCGGGATTGAAATTCTCTGGATCCGGATATCGAGAACTGGATCGGGATTCCGTTCGAGCACTGCTGCCAGGCATATATGTACATATCGCTACAGCAGATTTTGGGTCAGCCGCGAGAGCAACATTTTTACATGTTGACAGGTTTGGTTTGGTTGGTTGTTGTTTTTACATGTGAAAGTCGTGTTGCGAAGTAGTTGATAGGCGTTTTTGTTGCGCTTGCCGTCACTTATCACTATCAGTCATCACCATGTAGCACTGCGCAACTGATCACCTGACGTGTCCACCGCGCACACGCGATAGTGCGAATTTTTTTCTCGTCTATATTTTGCTCATGTAAAAGTGCTGAGTATGAATACGCATGCTGCCAAATGCAGAACCAAAAATGTGTACCTCTTTGATAGATTTCGTTCTGATAGCGCAGTGGCCCTGCGTGTGTGCATGCGTCTAACTGCTTCCAAGTGCACGCGTCCCCAGCCAATGTCAATGTTTGTGCGCTCGCTAAACAGTAGTGCAAAATGCAAATTCGAAAACCCAGGCAAACACTTTCGTCTGGCTATGGGTGCATCTTCAGTGAGACTACCGTCGGTTTGGTTTGCAGATACTGGATGTCTTCTCTGCACATGCAGGCACTTTGTCTTGCAATCTTTGAGGCTGGTGTGGTTTCAGCCTGCACAGAAGTCCCGCTTTGCTGCTCGGGAAATGTTCGGATGACGGCTTGTGATAAGTTCCGGTCATTATTGCCAGAAGTTTGGTGCATTTTAAAGAAGTAAACCAACAACAACAACTTCACGTATAATCGCACTCGCGGCGTCGTTATTATCTAAACTTGGGCTCTCTTATCTTGTCTAGCTTGTTCTGTTCTTGTCTGTTTATGTTATTATTTCGGTAACATAGCAAACAATCCTCTTCCAGGGTCTTGCATAAAGCGCATAATATCTGGTAGAAACTGCCTTCCGCAGGCTTACTTCTTCGGTTTAGGTCTCATCAGAATGCTTCACAATTCCACGTTCTCTATTCACAGTTTAATTCTGCTTTTTGTTTTAACATCAGTGTCTGAGACAGGCTTAATGTGGCTTTAATAATCTGTAGTGGTTCGCTACGTACATAGGTTTTCTCCTCTGGCTATTGAGGATCATGTGCCACCGGATTTTCGGACAACCGAATAGCTCCCACCCAATCAGTGCTCTGGTCCAGTGGCATACCAGCCAACATCCACATGACTCTTCTGCTGTATATCTTGAAAAGTCCGGTGCCGTGGTGTGCCTGATTATGTACGACTGTTCCCCGTGGAATCCTAAGCCGATCGCGTGCTGCACGCACGTTACATTTAGTGTCTGTGTGTGAGTCGGTGACAATCCAAAATGAGGCTGATTGACTGACACCAAGCAAGTTTTGTCGATGTTTAGAGGTCCAGCCCAATCACCGCATCTCGTTCAGTGACATGTTCTGAACACACAAACGACGCCCCTCTCTCACTCACAGACACTGCGCGGTCGCTTGCAATTGCAGCAGAACGAAAAGTCTATGTATACTTTTTTATTGGCTGCAGGGTTGATGGTGGCATATGTAAATTACACAATTTACCACACTTTGCCACACCACACGCTGAGCGCACAATAAAAAAACACCAACAGCACCTACATACTGTACATGTATGCTGCACACCACTGCTTTGGTCTTTGAACGTTGTCAGCTCAGACGATAAGCTACAGTACAGGGCTTTTGATGCTGGTTTTTGTTCATTTGTGGCATGCTTGTGTTCATTTCCGATCGCTTTGCCAGACTTCCTCGTTTCACTCAACGGTTTTCATCCATCAATCAGAAGGTTTTTAACAGTCAAACACATACAAAAACATTTCCTTGTCGTTTGTTCCAAAGCTGTCCAACCTAATCCAACTGGAAGCTGTCTTGTCATCATGTGCATTGAAGCCGCTGCAAACCAACGCTTGTTGCTGTTTACCGAATCATGGACCCGGCTTTGTTATTCCGCTGGCTATAATGTTTATTAGGAAGTCCGATCATGGGGAGCAGCAAGCAAAAACTTGTTTCATCACGCAAAGAGTGCCGCCTGCCTATCAATACACAACACACGCGCCATTTCTGGTCGCTTTAGTGCCTACTGCTGTACCTGGCTGGTTGTCCTCCGTTTTTATTACCCGCATTGGCGACGCAGTGGAGGTATACATACTGTACATACACCGCCGAACACAGAATGCTTTGTCATCAGTTTCTATCTGACTGCCTTCATAAATAATCAGTGCTCGTGCGTGTGAACGGGACGGAGTGAACCCAAAACGTGCCAATCTAAGATTGAATGGAAGATTATGAAGTACAGTATGTGTTGCAGATTTGGGTGCTGCAGAGCACTAGCACTACTTCATTATGAGTCAATGGGAGCAAATTGATAACGCCGAATTTACCAATCGCTAACTCAATCAATCAATATGCGATCAATTGGTCCAGTGTTATTCGCGATCGTGCTGCTGTGCCTTGAAACTGTGATCGGGCGCGATGCCAATAGCTGTGAACGGTTGTTGCTCTGGCACAAAATTGGTTGGTGGTTGGTGCTCATCGGGGTATGCGAATCTATGCATTAGCTGCTAACGTGAAAAAAGTTGGAAATTGGTAGGATGTTGATATTCTGCAAAAATTCTAAGATGAACCCCTTTCGAATTCCAGGTAAGCAGTTTCATCGAATAACCAAATTTGGCCCAATTTTTGTCCAATAATGTGAAAGGTACATATGGCTAGTCAAATGCTTGCAGGCGCACGCCAGAACGGCTACGATATCCAGTTGTGCTGCGACGTGACCGATATTTGGCTGTCACCCTTCACTGCCAAGTGGACCTTGGACTCAAATGTTCAGGTTGGTTAGCTGTACTGCTCTCAATCAATTGCGACAACGTTTTTCCAATCAACACGAAATTCAATGTCCAATGCGTAAAGAGGTCATGGGGTCTCACGTGATTACCTGTTTTACACCCGAAGCCCTAACAAATCACGCAACGCACGTTTGAAAATCACCATCAAGTAATCGATTCAGAGCCGCGCTATCGCCGACATGACGACGTGGGCGGATCGATTTCCGATCATCAAATGTGCGAATCGATCCTTGATCTTCGGCGATTCGGTGCTGCCCGGCGAGAGTGGATGTGAACGAAAACTGGGTGCTACCGTACCGCTCATATTCAACAGGAACATTCTCATTAATCAATGGTTGGTTCGTGAAATGGTTGCAATTTGCGCTCATTTGGCTACAACAATCGGTGTGATCGGATCGGATCAGTTCAGTAAGACCGATTACGACGTGGTCAGCTTAAGCGATCAATCGAACAACAGCGGATCTGCCAGTGCAGTTCATTCAACCTGTCAATCTTCCTTCAAGGTACATGTTGTGCTATCGATTCGGCATCGAATGCTCAATGTGCAATATTAGACGGTTTTGTGTTCACGAACTGTCAACGGAATGCGCTAGAATTTGGCTGAGACAAGACGTGACACATGTGAGTTACATGTAGGATTGACAAACCCTGTCGTCGTAATGCCGACACAAAGTTGAAGAATGTGAAATCAGGGTTGCTTTGCCAAGTGCAGGGTTAATTATGCTGAGTAGACTAAAAAAGCGATCGATTACTTAAAGACAAACTTGTATACATGTTGATCCCTAAGTGCCAAGAAAGATTGCCAGAAGTTGGCATAGCTTGCCCAACTTGTTTTTATTTTTTACACTACTGCGCACTACTTTTGCCCTCCACAAGGTTCTAAAAGTTCCCTCACATGAAAATGCAAAAAACTATTCCAAGTTTTATACAAACACTTTTCTAATCTGTTGCGCATGTCCCTGTCCATTGTGAACACAGATGCGCATTGCGCGTTTCGCATTTCAGCGTTTGTACGCATCAAATTTGGACTGTGAACACAAATGCCCGTCAAGAACGTCATGCGCAAACGCGCACACATTGTGACGGCAGCGTAACATAACAACTCACCATGTTTGTCCTCCTCATGCCTTTAAAATTGTTGCGACTTTCAGGTAACCAATAGCAGCATGAACTTCACGGTCGAGTTTGGCCCAAATCTACCGTTCACGGGTGCAATGCAGGTCTGTCAGATTTGAGGTCAAAAGTTCAAATAACGCCTCATTATTGACTGGTCCTGTCAAAGAACAACAATACTCACATTGGCGCACACAGGTAACTCTATACAAACAACGCCTCAACTTGCCTTCACTGCAACTCAACAAATGGACGCTCAGTGCGCGCCCTGGTTTCAACCAGGAATTCACAGTCGATGACCTACAATCCGACAACTATTACGTCTGGTCAGTCTGTGTCGAGCTGAAACCGGCACTCAGCTTTCTACAGGTAATGTATTCAGCTGTGTTTCTCCTTCTGGTTCGGTACCGTCGACATGCTGAAGCACCATTATTTGCCTAATCATTGGGGTAGATGGCATGCTATGAAGATTTCGTGTCATCTGCAGGGCAAATGTCAGTCTTGCAGACCTATCGGCTCGACATGGTTGACAATCGACAGGTGATCTGCGCTGAGAATGTCACCTACAAAACGTTGGGCGGCGATTTGTACCGATTTTACTACCACGATCAACCCGGGTCAGCCACCATTGTGCGTGACCACGTCACTCTGCTGTTTGGACTGCTAACACTGATTTTGAGTGTTGACAGACTTCGGTGATAACTTACTGCTCTCGTTTCATGGCAGATGTTTCGTGATTGCTATCTACACCTTGTCTGTTTTGGATTGCGCGTTGTTTACGAATCCCATTCGATATTGTTGTTACGATACTGCTGAAATTCTATATTTGCCACAAAGTGTATGCGTCCGATTGAAAACTGCCAGTTTTGCGATAAATATGATCCGATCAGAACATGAGTTATTGAATCCTATGAACGTGAGTGAGCTGCGACTTGTGATTTTACACAGATTCAAGCTTTTTATATATCATGTATCCTTCGCATCATGAACAGGTATGAAGATCTTCACCATCTCACCAGATTATGTACATGTATGACGGAGTAACCGAAGGATCCTCCGCCCTTGTGCTAATCGGTTTTAAAACAGACGCAACACACGTTCGAGCGGCCTCTGCCGGAGCCGGACGACGTCCGATATCCAGTGGCGATGTCACGGCACGATACCAGCATGTGAGACACATACATACAGTGGGTCCAGAGCACATCACGATACGCACTGCTGTGCACGCAAGACGCGGTGTGCTGCGCAGTACAGTGCAAGGCTGGCAGCCGGTTCGGGTTATGGCGCGGTTTATGCAAGTATGGAGCACGCTGGTTCGATCCATGTCAGGTCCATTTGATGAGGAATGGGTGGCTTCCGGTGGGTATTACCCTTCCGTGGCGTGGGCTCGTGTTTTGCAGTAAGCCCCGAAGCGGAGGACGGGAATTTCTCTCTGAATGTTTATTTTTCACATATTGACGGCTTTTTGCGCCTCAGCCCGGGCCTCGCCGCCTGGGCGCCTGGTGCCCGCCCAATTTAAATCTTTGAAAAAAACGGTTTTTTCAAATAAATTGCCAGTAATCTACGCCCGGCCCGAGTTTTGACGACGTCCTCTGGGAGCCTGTTCCAGAGGTCCACGACACGATAGGCCCAGTACCCGGACAAGTCTGCACCCGCGCCATGGACTCGACACAAACTGTGGGAGTGCCCTCGGGTTGGGCGGCCGGTGTCACGAGATGGAAAGAAGGATTCCTTGGTTACCCCAGGTATGTGACCGTGAATGACCTTGTACACAAGCACAAGATCGTTCACGGTCCGGCGATAAATTAGGGGGTCTAAATTTAGGGCATGCAAACGCTGTTGATAAGACAGTGTCTGCATGCCAGGTAAATAGTAGGTGAACCGACGTTGAATTTACCTTACCTACCTACCGTATTGTCAGAAATAGAACCCCCCATTAATTGAACCCGAAATGGCTCGAAATCAAAAATAGAACTCCCCATTACCGTATTGTCGGAAATAGAACCCGGGGGGTCTATTTTTCACTGGGGTCATTTTGGGGGTTCAATTTATGGGGGGGTCACTTATTGGGGGGTTATATTTTTCATTTGGCCCCCCGACGAAAAAAATCACTTCTAGTAATGCCGCTAAAAATGGCCTGCTTAGGGTATTTTCTGCCTTTAAAAGCGTTAGTTATGTTTAAAAACCCGTATTCTGCTGCATACGCAAGCTTAAACAACGTTTGACACAACAACACAGCCTTACCGTACCACAAATCTGTGGTACGGTTAGGTGAAGGTTGGGGGTGGGGTTCTATTAATGGGGGGGGGTCAATTAATGGGGGTTCTGTTTTTGATTTCGAGCCATTTGGGTGGGGTTCTATTAATGGGGGGTCAATTAATGGGGTGTTCTAGACCGCAGATTAGTGGTATGGTAAGGCTGTGTTGTTGTGTCAAACGTTGTTCAAGCTTGCGTATGTGTACACAACCAGTCCAGAATACAACTTTTTAAGCATAATTGCCGCTGTTAAAGTTAGAAAATACCGAAAACAAGCCATTTTTGGGGGCATTATTTATTAACGTGAGAATAATTTTTTTCGTCGGGGGAAAAATGAAGAATATAACCCCCCGATAATTAAAATTGACCCGCCCGCATAAATTGAACCCCCCAAAATGACCCCTGTGAACAGTGTAGTGGCTGGGGGGGGGATGGGGGGGGATTCCCCCCCTAAGGAGTAGGTACCTTGCAACCACCCCTTGGGGGGGATGGGGGGGGAAGGGTAGGTACCTTGCAACCACCCCGGAGGGTACCTACCTTGCAACCATCAATTTATGGTTTTTATAGGCAAAAATGGGCGTTTTTCGACCTCAAAACCCCAAAAATCGCGCGCTCCGCGCGCAAACCTCCATATAATAGGTATTTTAGGCAAATTTTCGGCCAAAATGCAAAAAAGTACCAATTTTTCGGCCAAATTTGCAGTATAATGCATGCAAAAAACACCCTTTTTTCGGACCTCAGGGGTACCTTGCAACCTTCCGGAGGCTGGGTAGGGGGGTACCTTGCAACCATCTGGATCCATCCCCCCCCCCAAGGGTACCTTGCAACCATCTGCCTGCCACTACACTGCCTGTGAATAAATAGACCCAGTGTTGGGCACTCCTTAAATATACGGGACCTGGTAGAAAAATTGCCAAAACCCGCGGAAATGCCGTAAAAACTTCTCCAGGGGTTTTCAGGGTCGCTGAAAACGATTTTGGCATCCATTACAAGCAGTGTAGTTCCTGGTCCGGAGGGGGAGATAGCGGACCCTCCGTTTTTTTCGGAGGGGGAGATAGTGTACCCCCGAGGGGGGGAAGGGGGGGGGAAGACCCAAATTTGGGAAAAAGTCACTTTTTGAGGTAGAAAATTTGACCTATTTTTCCCCCTTTTTGGAAAAAATTCTTCATAAAAAGGGTATTTTGGCGACTTTTGAGAACATTGACCAGAAAATCACACATTTTAGGCCTAAAAATGCCCATTTTAGGCCTAAAAATGGCCATTTTAGGCAAAAATTGGGGGAGATAGTGTACCCGGAGGGGGAGATAGGGGGATAGTGTACCACCCGAGGGCAGGGTTTTTTTTTCAAAATTCACTAGGTGCAACTTAGGTGCAACCCCCCAATTTTTAGGTGCAAGCTGGCCAAAGTAGGTGCAACCCCTATTTTGGACAAAAAACGCCAATTTTAGGCTTTTTTTGCCACGTTGTGTGTTCAATGCTATTTGCGTGCTTTTAGAAGTTCAATAAAGTTGTAACGCAATGAATGCCTTTTCCTTTAGCAAAAGCAAACTTTTCCGGGAAAGTTCAACATTTTGTAGCACATTTTGTACTAGTTTCATTATTGAGAACCGATTGAGAAGAAAACGAAACAGTAAAATTTTCATGTCACCATATCCACATTTGGGGGTCACGTACGAATCAATTACTTTCGCTGTTCATTTACTGTGTGGGTATCTAATACTGCTGTCATGCTCGGCTCTAGTTCTAGTCAGTGTAGTTCCTGGGGGGAGGAAGGACCCCTCCTAAGGTACACTAACCGCCGCGACCAAGGTACACTAGTACACTAACCGCCGCACCAGGTACACTAACCGCCGCAATTTTTGCCTAAAATAGGCATGTTTAGCCCAAGATGGGCATTTTAGGCCTAAAATGGGTAATTTTCAGGTCAATGTTGTCAAAAGTCGCCAAAATAAACTATTTATGGAGATTTTTTTCCAAAAAAGACAAAAATAGGTCAAGTTTTTTACCCCAAAGAGGACTTTTACCTGAATTTTGGTCTCCCCCTCCTTCCCCCCACAGGGAGGTACACTACCGCCGCACCGACAAAGTGGGAGGTTCCACCGCCTCGCCGGACCAGGACTACACGATCCCGGACAGCATGTATTTGTTTTGATCTTATCACAGACACCAGGACTAACTGTTACGAAATCAATCAATCAGATCAATGTTTTTTGTCGATGTCGACCGAATGCTTCGATGGAATTTATTGGAAGGAATGACAAGCCCAGCGATTTTTTGTTTCTAAGCTTTCCAACCTTAAAAGATGCTGTATAAATGCTAAATTAAGCAAATAAGGGCCCAAAATTTTAGGTGCAACCTTGCACCTAACCCTGAATTTTTAGGTGCAATTCTGATTTTTTAGGTGCAAATTGCACCTAAAAAGTGTCTAAAAAAACTATGCCCGAGGGGAGATAGCGTACCCGAGGGGGGACCCCCCTCCCCCCCAGGAACTACACTGATTACAAGCCTAAGCTTAAGCCTAGTCCTAAACACCTACATGCCCAACACCGCAAGCCGTGAGACTGACTGCCGACCCTGTTTCGGACCACTCCCTCCCCCCTTTTCAGGGCCACCTCAAGCAACCATGTATAGTCAGAAAACCTTTGAATTACAACAAAATCTGTCTCAACCGGCGACATTTCGAGTTGGGGTGGGGCGAGAGTTCTTCCAAATCAAGCACATGTTTTACACGGCGTAGGCTGTAAGTTTTAGCATGCACTCAATCTGCAAACACATTGTTTCGCCAGCGCGTCCTTGTTTCAGTATGAACACACGCGCTAGGTTTTCCTCGGTTTCATTCAACTTCGATTCAGAAACCCCACTCGCTCTGCAAAAACTGCAGCACTACGGGTTCCCCCGCCATTTACTCATTTGGGTATCTTCATACCAGTGGTGTCGTTGGGAAATCAAAAAGTCAGGATACCGGATACCCAAAATCCAAAATTTTCGTTTACCGGATACCCAAAATGAAAAATCTCGGATACCAGGGGGGTTGCTCCCCAAAATAAAAAATCTCGGATATCCAGGGGGGTTGCTCAAAAAAAGGTCAATTTTTTAGAGGAAAATTGAGCAAAATTGGTGTTGGAAGCGCAAAAAATGGTCATTTTTTGGGTTATGCGTGCGCCAGCAAGCGATTTTGCGCATTTTAGAGGTAAAAATGGGCGATTTTTACAGTTTTCGGGAAAATTTTAGGGTAGGATACCCCTGGACAAAAAGTCAGGATACCGGATACCCCTGGGTGAAAAAATCAAGATACCGGATACCGGATACTAGGTGGGGGTAACCCCCTTCCCCCCCCCCGACACCACTGCTTCTGCTTCATACCTAAATGGGCGGTCACAGCGGGTTCGGGTCGGGGACGCAGTCTCTGGGTGGATTCCGGTCACCTCCGGGGTCGCCCAGGGCAGTGTTTTCGGCCCGACCCTTTTTCTGATCTACATAAATGATGTTGCCAGTGTAGTACATCCAGGTACCTATCTGTATCTCTACGCTGATGATGTCAAAATTTACAGGGAAATCCGTAGTGCTGCAGATCACAAAATCCTCCAGGGTGACATAAATGCGGTCATTAGTTGGCTCTCTGCAAATGGCATGGCTCTTGCCAGCCATAAGAGCGTCATAGTAAGGCTTGAGAATCGCCCCCAAGTCCCCCCTGTCTATTTTTGTGGGAATGAGCAAATTATTTCACCACCCCATGTCCGGGACTTGGGTGTCTTAATAGACCAACAAAACTTAAAGTTTGAGTCACATATTGGTAAAATTGTGGCTGACGCCAGCAGAATGGAGAAGACCATCCGCCGAAACTTTCACAGTCGAAATCGCGACTTCCTCCGAAAACTTTATTTGGCCTATGTCCGCCCTTTACTGGAATTTTCCATGTCCATTTGGTCCCCTCAAAATGTCACTTTAGCTAAAAACGTTGAAAAAATTCAACGTCGGTTCACCTACTATTTACCTGGCATGCAGACACTGTCCTACCAACAGCGTTTGCATGCCCTATATTTAGACCCCCTAATTTATCGCCGGACCGTGAACGATCTTGTGCTCGTGTACAAAGTCGTTCGTGGTCTCATACCTGGGGTAACCAAGGAATCCTTCTTTCCATCTCGTGACACCGGCCGCCCAACCCGAGGGCACTCCCACAGTTTGTGTCGAGTCTCGAGTCCATGGCGCGGGTGCAGACTTGTCCGGATACTGGGCCTATCGTGTCGTGGACCTCTGGAACAGGCTACCAGAGGGCGTCGTCTCTGCTGCCTCAATTGCGGCCTTTAAATCTAAACTAAACTCACGTGGTCGAGACGTAGTTTCTCGCCATATTTCAACAAAATTCTCAGCCGTCGTTGACTGATCTCCTCAGTCACTGGGTCGCTGCTTTTCAGATAATCATCAATATTCCGTCATCCGTTGCCGACTTTATTGCTCGTTACGTTTGTTCTCTTCATTAACAGTAGTTTGGTTTGTGTAAAGGTCTTTGCGAAAGCGTGCAGATAAAATTTTAAAGAGCCGACGGCCTGGGGGGTTATGTACCTCGGGGGGTTTGGGGGGAGCTAGGTTTTGGGGTGAAAATTTGTAATGTTTTTATTATGTGTGGATAGTGTGGAATCGTGTGAAAACGTAGTATTTGCGCGAATTTTGGGTAATTTGAGGCAAAAACCACTGATTTTACACTATTTTTGGCCATTTTGGTAAAAAAAATTGGCACTTTTCGGACAAAATCGGGGGGGGGGGGTACCTACTGTACCGGGGGTAAAAAGGGGGGGGTTACCTACTGTATACTTGCGTATTTTTCCGCAAAATATATTTTTGGAAAAAAACCGTTTTTTCCGGAAAAAACCGTTTTTTTCCAAATATTTTTCCAGTACTTAAGGATACCCATGGTCCAAAAACGCCTATTTTGGAGAAAATTTTGTCGGGAAATGGCCTGAAACATGCTAAAAATGCACTTGGAGATTAAAAAGTGCTCATTTTGAACTGTTTAGCACCGATTTACATTAGTTTTGACAACATCCTTTCGTAACCCTTGAAAATACTTCGGAAATTTTTGGAAAAAAAACCGTTTTTTTCCAAAAGTTGCCACTTGGAAAAATTTCCGGAAAAATAAAAACGTATTTTTCCGGGCCTCGGAAAAAAACGGTTTTTTTTTTCGGTTTTTTTTCCGGAAAAAAAACGGTTTTTTTCCGGCCCGCAAGTATAACCTACTGTACCATGCCAAACATCGGGGGGATGCCTATTGTACCAGGCGAGGGGGGATACCTAATGTACTGGGGGCAACCACCTCCAAACCCCCCCCCACCCAGTGGTGTCGTTGGGAAATCAAAAAGTTAGGATACCGGATACCCAAAATCCAAAATTTTCGGATACCGGATACCCAAAATGAAAAATCTCGGATACCAGGGGGGGTTGCTCCCTAAAATAAAAAATCTCGGATACCCAGGGGGGGGTTGTTCAAAAAAGGTCAATTTTTTTAGAGGAAAATCGAGCAAAATCGGTGTTGAAAGCGCAAAAAATGGTCATTTTGGGGGTTATGCTTGCGCTAGCAAGCGATTTTGAACATTTTGGAGGTAAAAATGGGCGATTTTTACGGTTTTCGGAAAAATTTTAGGGTAGGATACCCCTGGACAAAAAGTCAGGATACCGGATACCCCTTGGTGAAAAAACCAAGATACCGGATACTAGGGGGGGGTAACCCCCCCCTTCCCCCCCCCCAACGACACCCCTGCCCCCACCTCCAACACTGTCCCCGACCGATTTCCCATACCTCATCCCCGCCAACGACAACGACACTATTGCTCCACGTCCACGCCTGTTTCAGATAGCAGAAAAGAAAGGAGCAAAAACGCTGTCCCAAGATGGCAATGGCGGCAAAAACGAAGAAGAAAACAGCGAAGACATTGAAACACTTGAAAAATAAACCGCTTGTGCCAAAATGGAAGCTCTTCCGGGCGAAAGAACCGCTACTCAGCGTCTTCATGTGGGGTGTCAACCACTCGGTAGGCGTTGTTTTACTGATAAGCTGATGTTTCAAGAGTTCCGCAGCCGCTAGATGTTGCAGGATTGGATGGCAGAGAAGCAGACTGTTAAATGGCTCATGTAGGCACACGCACGCGCAGTGTATGTAGTTCCTGGTCCGTGGTCCGGACCGGAGAGTGATGATGATAGCGCATAGCGGACCCCCGTTTTGTTCGGAGGGCGAGAAGCAGTGTGATGGCAGGCCAATCGACCCAAGATAAGATACCCTAGGGGGGAAGGTTTCGGAGTTAATCGAGATACCCCCAGAGGCTACCCAAGATACCCCTATGGTCCGTCAAAAGGCGAACAAAGGCCGTTTTTTTGCATGCAACTTTACTGCAAAACTGGCCTAAAAATGGGTATTTTTTGACATTTTTGCCGAAAATTGGCCTAAAGTGACCATTTTTGGGTGTTTGGCTATTTTTAGGGGTTCCGAGGTCGAAAAACAGCTATTTTGCCTTTGAAACACGTAAATCTACTTACTCGAGATACCATTTGGGCTCGGCTCGAGATAGATACCCTTCCCACCCATCCCCCCTGAGGGTTGACTCGAGATAGATACCCCTTAGGGGGAGGAATCCTCCCCATCCCCCCAGCCACTACAGTGGGGAGAAATGTACCCCCAAGGGGGCAGGAGAGACCCAAATTCAGCTGGGTTGGTTGGTACCTTTGACGACGCTGATTTCTGTCGGTATTGCTTCAATCAAAATTGTGTAGCTGGGATTATATTCCGATTAACAGTGGTGTCGTTCAGAAATCGAAATTTTCCCATACCCAGCCCAATTTTCGGAACATTTGCCGTACGTACCCCCAAAACCAAAAATTTCCCATACCAGGGGTCAGGGGGAGATTCTCCAAAAATTCAAGAATTCCCACACCCGAGGGTGGGGTTTCTGAAAAAATGACCCCAAAAATCTTCTAAAAGTGCCAAAAATTGGTCTAAAAAGGGTCTAAAACAGGGTTTTGTGGGCACCGCAAGCGATTTTTGACATTTTTAGGCGAAAAATGGTCAATTTTGGTCAGTCAGTGTACTTCCTGGTTCGGAGGGAGAGATAGCCGGTCCGGTTCGTTTTTTCGGAGGGGAGATAGTGTACCCGCGCGCGAGCGGGGAAGGAGGAACCTCCAAATTCAGGAAAAGTCACTTGTTTGAGGTGAAAATGTTCACCTGTTTTTGCTCCTTTTTGGAAAAAATTCCCCATAAAAAACGTATTTTGGCAGTTTTGGACACCATTGACCTAGAAATCACACATTTTGGGACTAAAAATTTCTATTTTAGGCTGAAAAATGCATATTTTAGGCTAAAATTGGGGAGATACCGCAGGAACTACGCTGACTTTGGTACATCTCGGGGTCAAAACGTCTTTTCCTAGGGGTGCTTGTCCCAAAAGTGAAAAAATTCCCATACCCCATACCCAGCAGCAAAACATAGGGATTCCTGGGAAAAGAACACAATCGAATTCGTTCAGGTTCAGAACAGAAGTGTAGAGTATTTTTGTCAAATTTTGCAGGTGCAACTTGGACCTTGACTTAGGTGTTTAAGCAAATGCAAGAATTCTAGACATAATAACCATACGGAAAAGTGAGCGAACAATTTGATCAGGAAGGAGGAGCTGAGCCGGCTGCTGGCTACACTGTACTGCATCACTATCACCTATCGCTTTTCTGAAAACACTTGCGTGTTTTGGGTCAATGTGCGATGGGATCATATTCCTTTCAGTTATCCGAGCTATCGCACGTTCCACCCCCAATGTTGTTGATGCCAGATGATTTCAAGGCGTTTAGCAAGGTCAAAGTTGACAATCATGGATTCAACAAGTGGGTTTGGTTTTGTTGGTTTAGTTACTTTTTGTGTTGTGGCTTCGCGTAAGGGGTTCAGATCTTAGGGTTTTGTGATGCGCGTAATTTTGCGAGTGGGTCGAAAATCCTGAAAAAAATCCCGAAAGACAAAAATCTCGAAAAATGAAATGAACAAAAAATACATGCTTACAAATTCGTGCTTAAATATTGTGCAAAAAAAGGGTATTTATGTGGTTGGAGCCCATAATTTGGGCACTGGATCAGTTGGGGCTCAACTTATTGTTATTCTCGTTCGGTCATGTTTTCCTGGCTGGCAGCCTCAAGCCTAACCCTGAATGAAAGCCTGAGGCACTGCATGTTTATGGATATCTCTTTGATGTGTACTACCTAGCTACCTCCTTACTGGTAGCCTAAGCTTAACCCTAAAAGAAAGCATGAGCAGTCATATTTTTGTAGATGTTTTTGTCTTATGGACAGGTCTTCCTGTCTAGCAGAAGCACCCTAAGCCAGAGCCTAGCCCCTAGCCAAGCCTGAGCACCTACTACATGAATGCCAACTGCGGACAAAAAAAATTGTCCATTACACTTCTTTCGGGATTTTCGCTTTTCTGGATTTTTTTCGAGATTTTTGGTTTCGGATGTTTTGACGGCCACCAATTTTGCACCCTGGTGATAGTGGGTGACGGAAGTTGCTCTGCCTTTGATCGGTACTGCTTTAGAGAGCATTTCAATTGACGAATTTCTTTGCCGTTTCTCAATTGCTGATTTGTGTCTCAGTAAACGTTGCCGTTGTTGCGATTTGTTATACATGTTGTTACAGGCATGCACTCTAATTTTACACGAGCGAAATGGGTGGGCTTGAACTTGGGTGGTGCGCACAGTCGTTTTTTCTGTATGTTTTTGTGCTCATTGGCGGCTTTTAAAACCTTGTCTGCTTCAACAAGTCAGCGGCTGGCGTTAGTTGCAGTTTGGCCTTGACATTGTTTGGTACGCATGCGTTGCACCGCCGTTTTGTTGTCGCCGCTCGGCGAGTTCAAAAAGCGTACAACTGACCAACGAAGACCCAAAAAGCTGGAACGTTCTGTTCACCGGTGCAGCAAGTGACAATCCTTTTCTGTTCATCCGCAAGAGGACCACTAGCAGCGTTCCCAAACGGTCATTTCATCACACGCCCACGCCCAACAGCTCACAGCAGCTTTATCGCAATCAAGTATATGTAGCGTGTCTGTACAAGTGCATCCGTGTTCCCTTACTCTTTTTTCGGGTGGCCAGTACTTGGATTATGGCTGTGAATTTCGGCTGTGTGCAAATCCGGGAGCTAAAAATACATTGCTGCCGGTTAGACACTTTGGTTGGTTTGGACCATATGTACAAAGTGCATACATGCATACATTTAGGCGGAATGACGTCAGTGAGCTAGCTACTCTCAGCTTGCTGCGCGCACTAAAAGCGGCTAACTGTGTTCCGATGATGGGTTAGAAGGCCAGCAGCCTCTCTTCTTGTGTGTGTGTGTGTGTGTGTGTTTGTGGCGCTTCTCAGCTAATATTGTGGAGGGCAAGCCAGCCAGGGAGGCCTGGCATCCGCTGCGACTGCATTCAAGGCTGGGGCATTGAACCGTTCGCACGTTCTTATATGGATGCATAGCTCACGTCCGTTCGAATGTGGTGTACTTGTTACAATGCTCTGGAGCGGATTGGGTGAAAGTAGTATGTCGAGCATGTTATTATACTGCCGCATCTTTTGTGGGCATCTAATGAAATAAGCCGAATGCTGAGTTTTGCTAAGTATTTGTGTGCATTGGGCTTACGTTTGAGAAGCATCAAATTTTTATGAAGTGGACAAGTGGGGGAAGTGTTATTGTGTGCAGAAGCGGCAGAATGGGCCAATTACAAATTTTGATAGTTTGACGAATGAGTAAATCAGCAATCCAAGTTTTAATCCAGTGTAAGCTACCCAATTTGTTATCATTTTCAGAGACAACATGCCCAGTCACTTCAAGGTCAAAGAGTATTGTCCGCACGTGTTCCGAAATCTTAGGGAGCGTTTCAGTGTTGATGACGCTGTATACCTGGTCAGTTACATATTTGTTTTCGTTCTCGCTTTCTCTTGTCGTGACAACTAGACGGGACCCGTGCCCACGGCCCGGCTACCTCGCCGCGCCCGTGCCGTGCCCCCCCCCCGAAGACCCGTTAGCATACCCAAAGCTACCCGTGAAAATTGACCCGTCCGCCCTTCCGAGGGAGGGGGCCACAAACCAGTGGTGTCGTTGGGAAATCAAAAAGTCAGGATACCGGATACCCAAAATCCAAAATTTTCGGATACCGGATACCCAAAATGAAAAATCTCGGATACCAGGGGGGGGGGGTTGCTCCCTAAAATAAAAAATCTCGGATACGCAGGGGGGTTGTTCAAAAAAAGTCAATTTTTTAAGAGGAAAATTGAGCAAAATCGGTGTTGAAAGCGCAAAAAATGGTCATTTTGGGGTTATGCTTGCGCTAGCAAGCGATTTTGAGCATTTTTGAGGTAAAAATGGGCGATTTTTACCGTTTTCGGAAAGTTTTTAGGGTAGGATACCCTTGGACAAAAAGTCAGGATACCGGATACCCCTGGGTGAAAAAATCAAGATACCGGATACCGGATACTAGGGGGTAACCCCCCCTCCCCCCCCAACGACACCACTGCCACAAACACACATACATACATACACACACACGTCTTCCTGTTTTAGTAGTATAGGATAGATTATGGCATTTCTGCTCCTGAGATTTTCTTAGATTTGGTCATAAACTGGTATTAGAAGGGCCAACATATTTTCTACTGGCTATGTTCTCTGCTGCTTACCTTGTGTATGTGGCGTTTACGTATTTGTATGCTTTGTCCATTTGTTATCGAAAATAATTGTTCTAGCTTTCGCTGACTAAATACGAGCCAGAGCACACGGAGAGGGATCAAATCTTGCTGTCGCGTGACGGCTTTTTCTGCGTAAAGATTCTCACGGCCGATTCAACCGCTGAATTGCTCACTATTCTGCCTTATTATCATCAGGTTATAGGGATTAGGGAGACTAATAATCGGTCAGCTGAAGTGAGTAAGCCCAAACTGAGAGTTTGTAGTGTTTCAGTTCATAAACTGATTCTATCAGCTCCAAATTTTGAGCACGCCCGCCGCACTGTTTGTGTGCCGTGTGTGCTATGAACCAAACAATTAATTGATACCACCTTACGTACCTGAGTTCTTGCTGTTAACTTTCGTTTCCAAACTAATTTTGGTGTACATGCTTTTGTCCCATTTCTCCCGGGGCTGCTTGCTGTTGGGAATGTATGGTATCATCGCGATTTGTCATCAATCGCCTGCATTACTTTTGAGATATTCCCATCCTCAACATCGCTAACCTAGCTCGTCTCGTTTCCTAACAATTCATCATCTCTGTTAGCTGAGTCACATTATTTGAGGTTTGTTGTTCTAATGATGTGCTGTGCTCTTCTGAAGGGCATCAACTAGTTGCCGTGCTAGTGTGTTGAGGCTCGAGCTCGACCGACCATGTGCATACAGTATGGTATATGGACCAGTGCTGTCCACTGTGCAAGTGCATGTCCATGTCCACCAACTAACAACAGAATCGCCGCCATTTGGTATTCACCACAACGTCCCCATTTTGTCTTGTTCCGCAATAATCAACAGACTACTTGCTCATGCAATGTCAATCGATGGTAATCTACATATCTGGGTGACCAACTCTGAACCAATTGACTGATCGTGTGTGCAGTTTTGCGTGTGTTTCAGCATTCACTAACGGCCGAAGAGCCAATCACATCGGAGAGCCCCGGTCGCAGCGGCGCCCGATTCTATCTGTCCTATGACGAACGATTTCTCATTAAAACCCTGTCGGCGGAAGAGGTGGCTGAGGTGCATCAGATACTTAGCAAGTACCACGAGGTAACCGTGTTTGTGCTTTGGTTGTTGTTGTGCGACTATTGTTTTATATACATTTCCGTTAATAACCAGGATTTGACTTGGGGGGAATTCGACTAACTAATGCAACCGGATCGTTGTTACCTGCTGAACATTGGCTCAGTTTCGATGCACACTGTGTGCGAGTGTGTGAAATTAACGCACGATATGGTTGAATGAATGGTTTGGTGGCGGTACGATCGTGCTAATCCTTGTGTTTGCGTGACTAAATTAGAAGCTGACCTTACACGAGTCCTCATGTTATGTGAGGAGACAGAGAACAAGTCAACGTCATCCATTATCACGACAGAAAAATACAACAAAGGTGTGAGAAAAAGTTGTTATTGGTCCCGAAATTTGTCGGGAGATAGTCATGGTGGCGTGGTAAAACGAGTGAAAGGGCGCCGTGGTGTGAGCTGCCAAGCAGCTAGCAACATTGCAATGCAGTAATATGTTTATTCATTATAACAAACGCTTGGTCGCAAACCCTTTAGGCTTTGACCGACAAATGGCTGCCCATTAGTCACGGAAAAAAAAAGAGCAAAATTGGCCGGCGTTTACTTTCTATGTTTGTGTGCTGAATTTACCATGACAGGCTTTGCAACGAAGAATAGTGTATTTTTTCTGCGCAAGGAAACAAAATGGGCATGTGGATCGAGTGTTTTTTGTCGCATGTCTTTGACGCGTTCCCTTGAGGTTAGAAAGTGCAGCGATAATCTTGTTTAGTCGATTTACGGCAACTGTTAAACTTCTGGTTATATCGTATTACCACCCAGACCGCACCACTGTACGGGTAGTGAGTGAATAATGCGGTTTGCCAGCTATCCAGCGCGCTTTGCTACCGTTGTCCCCTGACTTTCAAGCTCTCCTTCCAAAAGGGGCTTAGTCTTGGACACGTGTCACAGACGGACAAGTATAAACTTGAATGCATTAGTTTTTTTTATGAAGCCATACCACAATCATCGTTGTCAGTTGCAGACTTCAATGCTGTCCTTTGGTTTTCGCTTTCATGTCTGCAGAGCTGCTGCTTTGGGATTGCGCTGAGAAAAATCCAATTCGTTTTTGACAATAAGTACAATACTGCAGTTGACACACAAGGTAAAAGAAATGGAACGTCTTTGCATCACATGTTTGTCACATGGCCCATGCCCATGTCGCATGTGATACTGTCTGGCTGCTGTGATGTATTGAATTTCGGTATTTCGCACAATGTGTGTGTGTTCGTTTTTTTTGTAGCGACAACGAGTGACAAAGACAACTCCAGGAACTGGCTCTGTTGTGGTCAAATTGTGAAAACATATGCGTTTAACGAAATCGGAGTGAGCTGATAGTCGCACACACCAGTGTGGTGGGTGTGTTTTTGTGTATGAATACATTGGTCAGGCAGGTCACTCCAGTCCAGACTGTTAGTGGTACACGTGTAGAAGACTGGCTTTCAATTCCCTATTGTGCAAAACAAATGTGCATGGCTGGCCACAAAACGGAGCGCGCGTTGTTGCTTTGGGTGAGCGTTCGCTGAAAATTATTCGATTTTTTGGAAACAAGGCAAGGGGGTAGCAGCTGGGTTACTCGCTTGTTTTAGCAGCTTAGTTGGACGAACCAATTTGACTGCAGAAATGGGAGTGTGCACATAATACAGGGAGGGGGCACTCGAGCGAGACAGGGTCGCGACGCACTTTTTGGTCCTTTTAATCAACTGAAAGCTGCACGACTGAGGGAAAAGTATCTAAGTAATTCAATGACAGAAACACACTGGAATGCTGTCTGGGTGCTGTGCTTCACACTTGATTAGTGTGCTCTAGCAGCTGTTCTTTACATACACGCTCTTAACCGATTTTCAACTACAACTTTTTGCCAGCTGTTGGTAACATACAATGTGACCTATGAAAGGATAAGTAATGTCTCGAATGCCTGTCTGCTGTGAGGGATTTGTCGGGTTCTGTTTCTTTATTCGATGCTCCGCAGCCACAAAACACGTTTTGGTTCTTGTTTTCGTGATACAAGCAACGAAAGCAGTCCCACAGCAATGATAAGCTGACGTGCTACACGTGTAGGTGTTGCAACGATCGTTCTAGTCAGCGAAGTTCAACTGAGATTCACGTGAAGGCAACGCGCAATCGCAGTGTTTTCGTGACATGCAGTGGTGTCGTTGGGAAATCAAAAAGTCAGGATACCGGATACCCAAAATCCAAAATTTTCGAATACCGGATACCCAAAATGAAAAATCCCGAATACCAGGGACTTTGCCCCCCAAAATAAAAAATCTCGGATACCCAGGGGGGGTTGTTCAAAAAAGGTTAATTTTTTAGAGAAAAATTGTGCAAAATTGGTTTTGGAAGCGCAAAAATGGTCATTTTTGGGGTTATGCTTGCGCCAGCAAGCGATTTTGAGCATTTTGGAGGTAGAAATGGGTGATTTTTACTGTTTTCGAAAAAAATTTAGGGTAGGATACCCCTGGACAAAAGTCAGAATACCGGATACCCCTGGGTGAAAAAATCAAATACCGGATACTAGGAGGGGTAACCCCCCTCCCCCCCCCCAACGACACCACTGGTGACATGCAGATAAGAGCAACTCTAGCTTGGAGTACGATGCACTGGCCCATTTATTATGGTTGGACGTAGTAGTCAGATTCCTGGTGCCCCGGAACAGGGGCTGCTGTCTGATTGATAGCACGTGCGTATTGCAGAAAATGCAACGAATGAGGCGGAAGCCGAAAGAACGCGAAAACGTCATTCTCAGGTAGTTGTTTGCGAGCGATGACAGCCGCTTTTTTGGTTTCATGTGCCGCTGCGCTGTGCTATTCACGCACAGAGACACAAACAAGCAAAGGGACCATCGATGCATCACCCGGACGCAGGCTAATGGTGCTGTCGGCAAATCCTCTCGTCAATTCACGCAGCCCCACATCAGCGCGAGAAGTAATACAGTACATTAAGTTGACGACAACATTTGACGATATGATTTTACCACAGCACTACAAGCCGTGACGCAAGTGTCCCAGTATTCCTGTGTGTGCTGCACAACCCCTAAGGCCGCTCTCTGACGAACGCGAAAAGCAAAAAGTTCAGCACAACAGCAACTCCTTAACCATGGATTTTTTTAACCAAATTTAGCAGCTTTTGAAAAGCTAGTATATTTTCAAATTTAGTAGCGCAAAAGCTACCAAATTTTTCACTTTCCTAGCTTTATGCTACTACCCCGTTTTGAAAACAAACCCTGTCCTTAACCACGGGCCTAAGCCACAGTGATGCTCAAACAAAATGTTTCAGAGGCTGTTTGGCGTGCGCGGTGGATGAGGACTACGCTGAAACTCTTTCTGCTTTTTGCTTTTGTCAGAGAGCGGCCTAAAGCGTTTGTTGTTGTTTTTGATCTGGATGACCAGTTGAGTTTTCAAGCAAGCTAAAACCTGCCCTGCCAGATCAACAAACCTGTCTGATTGTGAACATGATGATGACAAGAGAACATGTGGTTGAAACGGTGATCAAAAAAGTTTGCTTTGCCTGTAATGCAGTCATCAGCATCTTTCTGTTGTTTACAACTGAACCACAACATCACGTGTGCTGTGTGTGAGTGCGTGTGCAACTTACCAAACTGCGCTTGCTGTGTGTTTATGGTTTATGCATCTGTGATGCTGCGGTTCCACAACACCAATACAGAAACAACAACACAACAAACCACCCCACCGCCAAGCACACGCGTGTGCCAACACCCCCCCCCCACAAGTGCTGGCGACGTACTGATATACAGTAGGTACCTGTTGTGAATCTGGGGAGCGGGGTTATACAACGGGGGCTGGGGTGGTGAAATTACTGCATCTATTATGGGGAATAAATCAAACAGATAAAGCTGACATGTGAGTACGATTTTGGGAAGTAAAGAGTCGCTTCAACTTTAAAATTAACTATCAAGCGATGTGTTTGTTTCAAAGCAATCAACCTCATTTTAGTATGTGGTCGAAAAGCACGGCAAAACGTTGCTGCCTCAATATCTGGGAATGTACAGGTTGGCAGGATCATTCCAGTTACGAATTTGGTTTTAATGCAATGTGATGAAGCTACCATGTTGACGGCAATAATAAGATCGATTGATGTTTTGCAGGGTTACTGTGGACGGTCAAGAGACCTATCTAACTGTGATGCGCAATATATTCGGTCGACGCTATCCGATACACAAGAAATATGATCTCAAGGTTGGTGGTCGCTTGTCGGCTTCTCATGTCCAGTTAGTGTCGAGCTTTATGCACATATTCTTTGAGGGTTCGTCGGTGCAACGTCAGGCATCGGAGAAAGAGCGTGCCAAGGACCTGCCAACATTGAAGGACAATGACTTTGTGGACGACAAATGCAAACTGTACCTGCCGCAGGACGCGCACTACAAACTAGTCGATATGCTCAATGATGACACCGCCGTATGTCACGTTGTCAACTAAGCCTTTGCGTTTAGGTTGTAAACTTGCAGTCACATGATCGAATTGCTCTCATGCTCAGTCGCACATCAAAACACAAACCTTTCGATGTGAGTGCACCAGGGAGTGATGGTCGTCACCAGTGCGATGGCCATATCATACTGTTTGCCTTCTGTATCCAAGTACAACGTAGTGATTGCAGTTCCTCTCCAAACTCCATCTGATGGACTATTCGCTGTTGGTCGGCATTCACGATTGTGAACGAGCGGCCGACGAGACGCAGAAGGCTGAGCAGGACGAAGTCACCGGTGCGTCCAACTAACTCATGCTGTTTCACCGATTTATTGTGAAAACGATTGTTCCTAATCAGTGGTGTCGTTGGGGGGGGGGTTACTCCCTAGTATCCGGTATCTTGATTTTTTCACCCCGGGAGTATCCGGTATCCTGACTTGAATTGACTGACTTGACTAAAAAATTGACCTTTTTTGAACGACCCTACCCCTAGGTATCCGAGATTTTTTATTTTGGGGGGGGCCTGGTATATGAGATTTTTCATTTTGGGTATCCGGTATCCGAAAATTTTGGATGTTGGTTATCCGGTATCCTGACTTTTTGATTTCCCAACGACACTAGGGATCGGCGTCGGTGTCGGTACCGACACTACTAATGTCGGTGTCGGTGTCGGCGGCCAAAAGTGTCGGCTTTTCTGAGGTGTCGGTAGTGTCGGTATGTAACTTTTTCACCCCATGTTTATACCAAAACTGCTAATTTTCTTAAAATTTTCGTTCCCAAATGAAAAGTTTCAATATTTTTGCATCATGGTTTTTTAATGGCCACCTGAGGTGGCGGTTTCACCACCTCGCCAGATTTCCAAATCGCCACTTGAATTTCGAGTCAGATGGCTATTATCGCCACTTGCATGATGTGACCAGGTTGAGAACCTTGGTAATTTATCCAATTCCAATTAATAAAGTGCTTTTCACCCAAATTTCATCATTTTCCCGTTCAACGCGTCCTAAAATTTGCGCTTCGCGCTTTTAAAATTGGTAATTTTAGCTCGAAAATAATAAACTTCGTTCCAAAATCGCCACTTCAATTTTGAGATCACCACTTGGGATGGGTCAAGTGGAGATTTTCGCTTTTGAAAAAATAAACTCTATTTGCATTCAACCATCTATCTTTGCAAGCGAGCCGTTATTTAGTGCAATGAAATATATTAGAGAGGGAACAAACGAACGAGGAACACGAAATTTCAGTCAATGAGTAACTTGCTCTAGGAAATGGCGTCATGACGCTTGAAAGGGCAATAATGCCCCAAACGTACGAATTTTGCGCTAAAATTGCATGTTTTCGACGAAAAAAACAGCCGAAGTCGGTGTCGGAAAAATTTGAACTGTCGGTGTCGGCATGTTTTTTCGTCGGTGTCGGTACTTTCCAAAAAAGCGTCGGTGTCGGTCCAGATGACCGACGCCGATCCCTAAACGACACCACTGTTCCTAATCGATTCTTGACCGGAAACTCTGTTTATGAGTTTGCACGCAGTGATGTTACAGCCCTGCAATAAGATCTGCTGGTGGGGTTTTTGAAAACCAATTTGCCAGAGGCTTTCGCATTGACGAGCCCTGGCGCCTCGGTGTGTCTGAGAAAGCAGGGCGAACCAGACCAACATTAGTGCACTCAGTATATATACTCTCTGTTGGAATCGCATTGGTATGACTGGTTCAAAATGAGTACAATAACGCGCCGCGCCTGAAAGGCCATAGCTGTCTCCAGGTGGCTGTTTTGTTCGAGGTATAATTTTTATCGGCTGCGACGTATGCTGTGTTTGCAGACCGACTGGGCGAGGCGTTGTTGGAGGGCGACGAATCAGAGGGCGATGCTGTGGACGACGATGATGTTTCAGCGCAACCCACTCCACCTGACAGTCCCATACCGTCGACGGGCGCGTTTGCACCCTGCATTCTACAGGTTAGGGCAACAGCAGCGACCTTGGTCTGATCCCATCACGCACTTGGCATTAGGCCAGATTTTGTATCTTTACGTTTTTGAAACTATTTCAAGCACTAGACATTCGATCAGCGCAAAGGTTGGGCCCAGAGACAACTTTGATGCTGGTCTTGAATGCTTGATGCTCTGAAACTTCCGAAGTACCACACGCTCAAACATAAATCTGACCAAATGCGAGATTGACGCCAGATCCATGATGTTTCTTTCGATTGTGACTTATGTACCTGTCTCGCAACATACAGGACGAAGCGCTGGAGCTCGATCGTGAATTCTACGCGATATCATCATCGCCTGGTTGGTTCATGTTTCACATTGCGCTGGTGCAGTTATGTGCTCAGGCTATGAGAAGTCCGTCGGGGCTAAGTGCTTTGGAGGCGACGTGCCCTTTTTAGTGCAGGACGAACAATGGGTTTGTCTACTTGATGTGGGTCGGTGTCGGCAGGTATAGGCGATCCGCCAGCTCATGGCACTCAACACAGACAAACTGCACGCTACATTACAGCCATCAATTGACGGGTGAATGCCTCTATTCTCTGCAGTTATGAGTTGAAACATCCCCAAATTTTGCAACAGTGCAGAGAAGTGTTATATCAAGCAGCAAATGAAAACCAAACAAATTAAAAAGCGGCCATCAAAGTATGACACTCGCCCAAAGTGCACATTTCGTTTAGAAAATTTCGTGTGCTGCTGCATGCGCGCTGTGTGTATCAAACGTGCCATGAGCCGATGGATTGCCTATACCCCTGTGCGCTCAGTGCACCATTTGTTTGACATGCACCCAAATACATAGCGGAGCATTCATACAGAGGCGGCCAAACGCGAGGTCTACTTCATCGGACTGGTTGACATTCTGACCTATTATGGCGTGAAGAAGAAAACGGCGAGCGCCGCTAAATCTGTCAAGTACGGGTCGGAGGTAAGGATTTGGCCGTCAAAGCTGACAATGTGATTCAGCATCATTCGAACTTGATGACTGGATAGGATCTACACATTTTGGTCACACACAGCATATGTTTTCTGCAAGCCACTGAGTTCGATAGGCTAACTTGTTGCCAACCTGTTCATCGACAACTTTTACGCTGGTCAACATCAATGACATCCGTAAATCTCTCCATATTCTTCACTTCGAAGACGTGCGTGTGCGTGTGACCAAGCCAGATCCGATAACCAAATTCAAGTATGCAGTCAGTCGCCTGTGATCTTGCAGGCCGAAATCTCGACAGTGAAGCCCGAGCAATACGCACGACGACTGGTGGACTTCGTGACCGGCACTGTGTTACAACATCAAGCATGACCTGTGTGTGTGTGTGTGCACCGCGTGGTTTCAATTTTTAATACATAATAATGAGTGACATAAACAATAATCTGGTTTTGCCATGTGCGCTACTCTCTGGGTCGTTCGTGTGTGTTATCACTGCGCTCTCGTCCCAATTAAAAATGAGCTCGCAAGCAAAAATTTACCAGCAACACGTGACACGTGTGTACCCTTGTGGATACGTTTGTCGTCTCTGTAATGTGATGTAAACTGATCGTTTAACTGCCTAATCGTCTGTCATGGACAAACATAGACAAATACGCTAATCCCTCTTTGTTGCTCCCTTGCGCACCAACGTGTCTCTCTCCGGTTGATGTTTCACGTGCTTAGCCACCCGACTGCTGCTGACGTGATTTATTGTGGTTTGTCAGTATCACCACGCAATTGTCGTATTTTCTCACCAGATTTTATGCCAGAAGAAATAATTTTCACTCATATGTTGTTTTTTGAGATTCCTATATTGCGCTGTATCATCCCAAAATGTACATATAGTCCGTCCACCAGCTCATGGCACTTTGTGTTGCTGCTGGCCGGTTTGTTCCCTTCCTTCACGTTCTAATGAAAGAGAAATTGAGCGTGAGCGATTTTGCAAAAAAAACTTAAAAAATAAGAAAATGTGTCGAAAACGATTGAATTTGATCAAATTTAAAATTAAATTAAATTAAAATCGATAAAACACGTCGATTTCATAAAAACAGCAATTTAGGAGCAAAAATAATTTTGCTCCAAATCCCCTATCTGAAACGGTCACTCAAACTCAATTTCTCTTTCATTAGGACGTGGAGGAAGGGAACAAACCAGCCAGCAGCAACACAAAGTGCCATGAGCTGGTGGACGGACTATACAAATAGCTTGTTGACCGAAATATGGTTCTGTCTTAAATCTACTCTATTTTGCATTTGCTGTTTGACCCTGTAATATGTATTTACAATTCCTTGTGTGAAAACCGTTTCATATGTTGCACTCTAGCTCTTGCTATTTGCGCCCTGCTGCACATGCAATCTACTTTACTGTTTTGTACCCTGGTTTCTATCACATTTTTGGTGTGCATTTTCGTTTCAA
The DNA here is from genome assembly GCA_030248065.1 of Rhynchonema sp. JSB1_4. Taxonomy (NCBI): domain Eukaryota; kingdom Metazoa; phylum Nematoda; class Chromadorea; order Monhysterida; family Xyalidae; genus Rhynchonema; species Rhynchonema sp. JSB1_4. The sequence goes on from JASAMV010000973.1 coordinate 41,200, forward strand.
GCGCATACTTGACCGTTTTTACGTGCACTATATAAGCTTGTAAGACCTTGGGTTGCTGTTTTGATAGAATGTGTTGTTTTCTAATCTTGCAGAAATATAGATCACAGCTCATTCTAGCTGCTAGTTTGCATTGAACATAAATCTTATTGTTTCAAACTGTGGTTGTGTGATTTTTTGCAATTACTAAAAATGTGAATGTGCACAGATTGTCGCTACAAATAATATTAATCAAGTATAATCCTGGTTTACCATGATATTTTATTGAAAACATAATGCATAAATTTGAATTTGTGTGTTTCGCACGGTGAGGTGATTATTTTTGTTGAATTTGTGCCGTGAGCGAACAATATATTCGGCACTTGTTCCCGTACTGAGCAAGGGTATCTGCTGATTTTAGATCTGAAACGGTCACTGGAATGGTCAAAATCAGTGTGACTCATTGTGAGTCACGTGTTATGTTTGTATTTAGTAGTCATGGCAACGGGCACGTTGAGATTGCAGACTTGTACGGGATGAACATCAGGACGACATGGCGTTCGACAGCATTGACCAAGTCGTTGACTGAAAGAACCGCGACCTGATTCAATGACCGTATGTTTGCTTTTCTTTTTTCCTTTCAGGCTGCATTCGGGTAATGAGTCCAGGAAATGCGGACCGTGAAATCGTGAACAAGCTTCCACAATGCAAACGGCGGGTCAGGGTCAGGTTGCGTTCCAATCGTACCTCTAAACCGCAAGTCGCAACCCGCACGCCTGCGCATTGTGAAACCAAAAAATGCAGGCTGCGGGTCAGTGCAACGCGCAAACGAACTGTTATTTATATTTCACTGCAAGTTTTCGAAAACCGGACATACTTTTTCCATAATACCCAGTCCTGTTCGGAAGCCAAAATAAGATGTTACGGTTTGCTTTAGAAGATTTTCTTTGCTTCGTTGACTCACTCGAATATACAGAACAAACCTTATTGAATTTGGCAATATCGAAAACGCAAAAACTCAAAATATGTGCTCCCAACCAATGTGTCAACGAATAGCATTAACAGTCACCGGAACATGCGCTGACGGACGATCGAAATTCGCAAAGTATTAGGATCAATTCTATTTGATACAGTGCGGGTTGCGACAACTCGCACCTGCGCGCAGCATTGTGAAAGCAGCGTAGCGCATTTTTGTGCTTTCAGCGTGCAGGTTGTGCCCCGAACTGACCCTCATGCATTGTGAAAGCAGCCTTACTGCTTTCGATATCCAAAACACTTGGTCAATCGCAGAATGTCATCTCACAACGTTACTATTGTTCTCACATTTTAGAAAAAAGACAGTGACAACGTGAAGGTGGTTGTGCGCTGCCGTCCACTGAGCGACGATGAACAGCAGGATGGACACTATGTGATCGCTAAGGTTGCTTGTGGCAAAATACCAGTCAACAACACTTCGCAGTTTACCGAATTTTAGTCAAGCCGCTATAATCGCGGCCTCAGTGCATAATACGATTGCGTGACTTCATGGTCCCTCTTTGGGGCCCAAAAAGCGACCATGAACTTTTTTGCGCTTCGCTGCCCACAAGTTTCAGCATGCGCATTTACTCATTCGTTTAGTGTTTTTTGTTGGTCGCGATGTGAACTAAGACCGATGGCTAACCGACTATGACCGACCTATCTAGCCTTGCACCTGGTTGTCGTTCTGGTCTGAACTCGGGCCGAAAAGGGCAAAGATCACAGCGCACCGTCTCACGTGACCTTTCATGAGTTGCTGATGTCACTAATTTCGATCCACCTCAAAGTTGTTCCCGTGAAGACGGCTGATACACAAGTTGTATGTCGCTGATCGCGAAGCTTGTGGCACCAGTATGCTTGGAAAGGTGATTGATGCGAATAGTAGTTCTCTCACCAAGATGAGACCGCACCGATCAGCCTGTCGATCATCTCAGTCACATTGCCTGATTTTGCAGGTTGTCGAATCTGACGGCACGGTCACAATTCGCAATCCGGACGCGCCAAGCGGCGAGCCGCCCAAGACCTACACATTCGACAACGTGTTTGACTCCAACTCCACACAATTGAGTGTCTATAACATCGCTGCCAGACCGATTGTCGATAATGTGTTGGAGGGATACAATGGTCGGTGCGATGCAATCCACAATTTTGACATTGATGTTGATCTCGTCGTTGCGATAGAAACTGTGAATTGCCAAATGTCGGATGTACCTGTAGCGTAACGAGAACAGGCATAAACTCATAAAAAAAGCAACCAATAATACCCTTCATATCAATCTCTGTCTTGACTACGTTAATCCAATCAACAATCAGTCCCTATTTCACGCAGGCACGATCTTTGCATACGGTCAGACGGGAACGGGCAAGACGTTCACAATGGAAGGAAAACGAGCGAGCTCCGAGTTGAAGGGCATTATACCGAATTCGTTTGCGCACATATTTGGCAGTATTGCGAAGGATGGGGAGGAGAAACGGTACATTGCACGACTCGCTTCTTGTTTGTTGCGCTAAAACCATAGAGTTGTTTGCACGCATCATTTATCAGATGCGCGCATCTGTAATAATCACGAAACCGTTGCGCAACAATGTCAACTAAAGCAATTTGTAAGTGCTGTCATTATGTGCAAAAATGCAAACAGGTCTCTTTTTTTACACCCAAATTTGTTTGCAGCTTTCTCGTTCGAGTCTCGTACTTGGAGATCTACAACGAAGAGATTCGCGACTTGCTGGCCAAAGATCAGAATCAAAGACTGGAGATCAAGGAAAGACCAGATGTTGGCGTCTATGTCAAGGACCTCAGTTCGGTTACGGTGTCGAGCGCGGACGAAATGGACAAAATCATGACCATTGGCAATAAAAACCGTCAGTTTTCACTGTTGTTTGTAATTTCTTCGAAGATACGGACAGAACGGAAATGGTGAAAACAGCACATTTTTTTCGTAGGTGTCCCGTGGCCCGCCGGAGTAGGCTGAGGTCAACGTCCCCCCACACAGCCAGCTTCATTATTTTGATAGATGGCTGCTGTTGTGATTTCTTCTGGCGTCCGTCGCCTGTGCTTGTCCTTCGCTGTTCTGCCGTCCATCTCATTCTGATGGCATGGTCGACTGTTTGCTTTCCTGATTTTCAGGTTCAACGGGTTCAACGCTGATGAACATCTGCAGCAGTCGTTCGCATGCCATTTTCACGGTGACGGTTGAATGCAGCGAGATTGGCGTCGACAAACAGCGACATTTCAGAGTCGGAAAGCTGCATTTGGTGGATCTTGCCGTGCGTTGCTGATTCTGTATTAACTTTGTACCATCGAGTTCAAGTTCGTGAAACATCAAGATCGGGCTTGGTAGGAGCCAAGATGTTGAACTTTTTATGGCAGCATTTTTTTGACGCCGTTGTTTCGAGAATGTGCTTTCGGACATCGTAAAAAGAGGTTAATAATGCAGGACTACCAACAAATTTTACGCTGGTCGAAATCACGATGCTCGAAAAGTAACCAAATATGCTCGCTTTAAAATCACTTGGCCGAGACCCCGAGCTTGTGATGCCAACAGAGTCAATACATTTTATACCAAGTGCCAAGTGAGTGGCAAACGCTCCCTTTGTGATTCAGGGTAGCGAGCGTCAGTCCAAATCCGGGGCGACCGGCATTCGTCTGAAAGAAGCGAGCAAGATCAACCTGTCCCTGTCCACTCTGGGCAACGTCATATCAGCATTGGTGGACGCCAAATCAACGCATGTTCCCTATCGGAACTCGAAGCTCACCAGATTGTTGCAGGACTCGCTCGGCGGCAATTCGAAGACTGTCATGGTCAGTTGCTCATGTGTCGCAGTCACTTAATATTATGCGGATATTATTACGGATGATGTTCAACTGCGAAATGAAATTATCGGTTGGATCATCTTATCTGATTTCAGTGCGCTAACATTGGACCGGCCAGCTACAATTATGACGAAACAATATCGACGCTGCGGTTAGTCACCGATCAGTCACTAATCTGTAAATGAAACAATCAGTCCAATGCAGTATTGACGTATGAACCAAGCAACCAATGATTCAGCTATGCGAATCGCGCCAAGAACATCAAAAACGCCGCCCACATCAACGAAGATCCCAAGGACGCGTTGTTGCGCAAATATCAGCAAGAGATTGAGGAGCTCAGAAAGCAGATCGAGGACGGCGGTTAGTGATTGGGAGTGGTTGCCCTGCTCGATCAACGATGATTGCGATGTTTCAGATTACGAGGAGGGTGGTGGCAGCGGCACGGAGTCGGAGGGGGAACACTCGGGTGACGAAATGGTTGGTGAAGATGGCAAGCCACACAGGAAGAGACGCAAACGTTCGTTTTATTTGGGGGTGGGGGTTGCTTTGGTTGTTTGCCAGCAACACGGGTCCAGTGACCACTGATCTTCTTGTGTGAGCATATCCTGTGAATTTTGGAGAATTGTAGATTCGACCGTGGGGATGCGTATGAGAAGTCCCGAAACAAGTTTCGTACTGGCAATTTTTTGTTCTTTCAGCTAGGCCGCTGACTGTGAGTAAACTTGAATTTAAATGTGCAGGACTGAATTCTGAGCAAATGCGCCAAATTGAGAATGCGATCGCTAGTGACCGACAGCGACTGTTGAATGAGAAGAACATGGAAGAAGAACAACGACGAGAGTTGGAGGAACAGTTGAATGAAAGGGAGACCGATCTGTTGATGGCACGGTACGCGGTATATTGCTGATGGAAATACTGGATAGTTGAGTCTACGCTCGATGTTGACAGATTTTTGTTTTGGCGGCAAAAAAGGTAAATTTCTTTTGTGGCCAAAAAGCCAATGGTATCAGGTCGGGATCCCAGGAGTTCACTGCTACTGCTCACTGTGCTCCCTGTCTTTTGTAATGGAGTTATCGCGGTCATTTCACCAGCGTAATAATTGTTCTCCCGCAGCTAATCACCACCCATGACGTAGACGTTCGCTTCATTTCCATGACATAACGACCGGATGGAAATCTTTGGAGCCACTAACTGCAACCAGCGTAATTGTTGTGTGTTTTGAGTCTGAGAATAACTTGGTCTAAATTACTAGTGCCGTTATGAAATTTTATCGAAATATCTTAAAAAGGCAAAAGTCAGGCGACCAGCGGCAGCATCCTGTTTGATGTGACCGAATTGAGTGATGCGATTGATTGCAGCGAGGAGCACGAAGCGCTGCAGAAGAAACTGGCGCAAATCGAACGACGCGTGATCGTGGGCGGTGTGAATCTGTTGGAGAAGGCGGAGGAGCAATCGCGTTTGTTGGAGGAGTCGAACAAAGAGTTGGAGGAACGACGGAGAAATGAGGCAGAGTTGAGACGTGCACTCGAACAGAAACAGGTGCGCAACGTCATTGATTCATGGCAAACACCAAGCCCGGTCTGTGGTCAGTCTCCGACTTGTGGGTTGGCCGCTGACCGGATTATCTACCAGGCGTATACGTTAACCAGCAGAATGACACTGGTCGAATGAAAAGTCTGTGACCATGTTTGAAATCAAAAATCTGGCAAAGGCCAAGCCCCGAGTCCAGACCGACCTGAGACAACGGTTGATGTTTTGTACCAACACAATCTAAATTATGCACAACATTATTGGTAAGGCCGAACGATTGGACATCGAAGAGAAGTACTCATCGTTGCAAGAGGAAGCAGCGGGCAAATCGAAGAAACTGAAGAAGGTGTGGACGATGCTGTTGAGTGCAAAGTCGGAGGTGGGTGGATGGGCAAAATCTATTGTTATTGTTGCACTGTTTCGCTTTTTGCTGAAAACCTCGTTTTTGTAGTTTTCCTAGCCAAAATTGGCCACTGGTTCGTATAGTGTTGATATGCATTGGCGAATTATGTGCTAAAAGTAGTGTGGTTACATTGTTTTGGAAACTAGAAGGCATAAAGTCGTGCAGCAACACATGAAAACCTTTTTTCATTTTTGGTTTCAGATAAAAGCTTCTGTTTTTTACACTTGAATGGGTGATTACTGCAGATGCAAGACGTCCAAGCCGAACATCAGCGTGAAATCGAGGGTCTGCTTGACAGCGTGAGGGAGTTGAGTAAAGAGTTGCGATTGCAAATGCTCGTTATCGACTCATTCGTCCCGCAGCACTACCAGGCAAGCGCGTTGAATTCTCCATGTCTATGTTGTGGCCCTTGTTTTCTCTTTTGGATTTGACCCCTGTCCCGACTACTTGCCGTAACCTATTGTGCAATATTGCATAAAGTCGGCGATTTGTTAAAATTGTGAGTTCGATTAGTGAAAAACCTCTTTTTTTGCATGTCAAAAAGCAACACTTCCGATGGTCGAATTTTCAATTCTCCAAGAATTACCCATTCTCACAAGTCGGTGCGGTCCCCAATTCTGGTGTGAGCACAGTGGCTGTGACCCATAGTCATTCAGACGCGACGCTGCCATGAGGACGAATCAGAACAGCGCACTACATCTGCTATACAATATATCAAATGTGTCAGTGTTCTCTGATTGCAATCCTCACTCGTGAAACATCACTACAGGAAATGATTGAACGTTACGTGCATTGGAATGAGGATATTGGTGATTGGGAACTGCGATGTATTGCGTACACGGGCAACAACATGCGCAAACATGATCACAATGAGGAGACCAAAGGCGAACAGGCACAGGTACGCTGCGACCACTTCGGTTTCTGCACCTCGTTGGTCACAACATATAAACTTTGCAAGATGGTGAGGTTCAACGTCAGCGGTTTATTAGGTTTCTTTGCTCACAACCAGCTATTAATTCGGTTCCTAGATTTTAACATAACTTTCAAACGAAGATATCTGGCCCGACAAGACCTGGCAACCGGTGAATAACCACGTGCACTTTTTGAATCAGGCAACCCTTGTGAAAACAATTTCCGACTGCTAATATTGTGAATCAGCCATGCACTATGGATTGTTTGCGTTTGCAGTACCGTTCGCCTGACCTGTCTTCGGTGTATCTATCGTACGGCGCCGACACCAACAGCAAACGACTGCAGGACTTGGAGGCACGTACCAAGGCACGCAAGTCGGCCAAGGACAGGTAATGGCGGCCCTATGAATTTGATTACTGAATTGATAGCTTTTAATGCTGATTTTATAATGTTCCTATGTGTCATGTAACGTGAGATTATGTGTTCAGACTCTGCGTTTTATGTGGTCAGAAGTAGGGTGCAGCAGGTGTAGGTGTCGGGTGTTTGGGTGTGGGCGCCTTCCAAACGTAGGTGTCGGGTGTTTGGGGTTTTCGTTGTGTTTGGATGTCGGGTGGTTAGTGTTTGGGTTTTAGAACTTCCTGAAACGTGTGTTTTCCAACGCAATTCATTTCTTCAACTTCGAAGGACTGAAAATCAACGCTTCAAGACTAATCGCGCGCTTTCCGCCTCAAATATCCCATTTTCGGTGGAATTTAGGGTTCTGGCAAGCCAAGTTGGCCGGAGTTATTGCGCATGCACGTGCGTTTTGTATTAGAAGTCGACAAATTCCAGAAAAATCATCGATAAAAATAATTTTTCAAGTGGCAAAAGCGCCAGACAGAGACAACTTGTAAAAAATTTTCCTCCCTTGACCAAAAGTTGGATCCAACACCGGAGCGGGGTGGTTGTTCATGTCTTTCACAACACAGCCCCCGTCTGCACAATTGGAGCCCACAAAGCCCAAACCCCCTGTGCATCGATCGCACTACGCAAAGCGTTATGCGTGCCACAAGCACACCCAATGCAGCCCCGATCTTCCCACTCACGAATGATTTTATGTTCTTCAGACGCACACTGGGCGTTTTTCCAAACTCTTTTTTTTCAAAGATCGTGCGCAGCTCCCTTTTGGATAGTTGACTGTTGTCTGCGAAAATATGGAGAAAGTGCTATTTACCTGACACGAGGCAAAAACACGTGTAAAAACCATGAAGTTTTTACTATTTTGATCGACTAAAATTGTTAGAAGTGTTTGAGTGGCGGGTGTTCTGGTTTTTAGCTTGGCGTTTGGGTGTCGGGTCGTTTCAAAGTGTAGGCGTCGGGTGTAAACATACCCCGAACTCTCGCACCCTTATCACAAGCTAACGTTTGAACTTCAGAGATCGCAAAGAAGCTCGACTGCGAACGTTGCTGCAATAGACGACCGACCGAACTGTGCTTTCATGCTTTGTTGACAATTCCTGCCTGTTCGATTATGTAATGGAATGAACAAGGATTATGTTGAATCTCATCTACGGTTTAGGCTGTGATTCTTATTCTTTTGATGCACTTTATTTTATTTTGCCACATTTTTTATTGTGTACATTACATGCCATTTGTCTAGTGTTTATTTGACACGATTTGTACATTAAATGTGAATGAAAGTCACACCATTTGTACCAGTGCGCATGTGAAACCCTTTGCCCTAAAGCTATGGAAATGTCTAAAAGCCAAAAAACATGCTTACGATGTACAGCGATGAAAGAGCAAAGGCTGAATGCATTAATCGACACACAGCTTTCGTCCATGGAACAATGACGTCTTCGAGTTTGGGTGCACCACCACTGGTGGTCGCCACTCCGGTGGTGACTCACAAGTATGTAGGTTATAGACATTTTCGCGAGGAATAGCGCCAACTTGTCCAAGTTTGCGCAAAGTACACATAGCTCCCAAACTCAACAGCGTCTCGCCCATGTATTCCACGATCAAGGTCACACAGTACCCGTAGGCTTCAATAATAATGTCAACTTGCACCAATGACGTTGTCAGTCCGACCGCTGGGTCACGTGACCGCCCATTGTTCGTCTTGTTGAGAGCGCCCATCGGTGACCGCAGCAGCACCCAGGTAGAAACCACTGTTGCCCTCCGTTACCGCCAGTTGGTCAGCGCTCAGATGTTTCTGATCCACTGCAATGCCGAGATGGATGATGTTTCATATTCATATGCTTGACGAAACAGGCGCATCACATCAGAGAGGTTTGTTGGTAAAGCAACCTGAGCTTTGCGCACGTCACCACACAACTATAGTGGTTACCCGTGGCGGCTCTTCAAGGGAAGAAAGTGTGATTAGTTTAGTGAGCCCGAACGCACCCATTTTGTCGATCTTGTGTCCGAATGTGAGCGATAGTCCGACGAGCAAGAAGCAAATGATGGCCAGCGTAATGGCCACGATGGTGACCAGTTGTTTGACGCGTTTTGTGTTGTGCTCCTTCAGCAGCTGCACTTCCGCCAATGTCATTGTTTGGTCCTGCTCGCCTGGCGCACCCGGAATGATCACCATCACCTGTGTTTGGTTAGCTGGTTGATGTTTCATCGGTGAATACAATGTATATTCATGTGCCGACTAATTGTGACCTCAGCGCGTATAGTCCGTCCATCAGCTCATGGCACTTTCAGTTGGGAGGTTCAGGTCCCGTTGTGAAAAGTAGTTCTTCCGCAAGGCAATGTCAGAGAAAACGGCGTACAAAAATAACATAAAAACCAATTTCTCTTTCTTTTCTTTTTCGTAAGCCAACCGGAACCGGAACAATACTGGATCCTGTCAAACTTTTCAGCTGACAAAAAGTGTCATCAGTTGATGGATGGACTATACTGTGGCCTCACATGAGTATGTAACTTCCTGTGACACGTTGCAATAAGGTGCAGTTAGGCTGACGATGATCCGGTGCACCGCCCGTCTGTGAAAATAGGTTAAAATGAGCGTCCAAAACCAAACCAAACCAAAACCAAAAGCGTCCCTTGACAACTCGTCAACTCAATGCCCTGCCCTCTCTTTTGAGCCGGCCAGCCGTATCAATTTTCACGTACCAACGCAGGTGGTCGGATAACGATTCTTCATATGCAGTTTCTTGGCCTGGGCATGAGCTTAATCCAAAACTTATAGCACCTACTATGTTACAACACGGACGACAGTGTGAGCAATATGTTATGACATGATCTCATACAGTACCTCTTGTGGATCGCGTCCATCCAACAACGCCTGATCACACGCATACGACATTCGCTTCTCGACGTAGAAGTACTGCGGCTCGAGATCGAACGTGCACGAACGACCCTGCATAATTGGCTGTTTGCTTGCTGAAATTGCCTTCAAAATGTTATGCAGGTATTACACGATCGTTCAGACACCCGAGCTTTCAAGGCAGACGCTATTTCGAGACTAAGACCCGCTGTTCAGAAAAACGCACTCAGGCTTATAACTTCCAGTGCAACTCAAACCTCGAGTTCCGAATGCGTCTCCTGACCGACACGAATGGTTTTTTCAACAGCGTGAACCAAGTATAGGGCGTGGGCCTATTCAAAAAGCGTCTGAAAAAATGGGCGTCGGCTCACGCAAAAGATGAACACAAGGTATTCAGTGGCGGAGTTTTCCACTTGCAGCCCACCCCGTAATACACCGTCCCCATTCTTCAGTTATACTGTAGGTCCACGGCGGCTCCAAGTGGAATATTCCGTAGGTGCACCATTAGTTGGTGCCGCATCAAACCACTAAGCGAAAAACTGAGCGATGTTGTTTATCGGCAAATGACATGAGGTTCCCCACCCTGGGTTACTCCTGAGGGGCTCTGCTGTTCGAATATTTATCAGAGAATAAACCAGGCGCTGAGTTATCGACTCTTCACACGAACTTTTCGGTTGTTGCTCACGCGAAAAAATAACAAATTATGAGAGCGCAATATTACTGACAAAAAAACCACGAGAAGGACAAACACATGTGCGAGCCACAAACAAGACAATGTTGTGGGTCCGGTATTTGTGTCTGCAAAGGTTGCCTTCTCGGCCTCCAATCATTGGCCATTTGCTTAATGCCATTTACACCGGAGTTTTCCACGTAAATCCCTTTGGCCTGAGCAACACACAGTTGGAAAACAAAGTAGCAAAAACCCCTTGATAAAATACAAATGGCCAAAGAAAAAACTTGTTGGCAAGAAAACTATGAAGAATTTGTCAAATCACGTTCTCTTTCGGTCTTTGTCAGTGGTTGCCATTCGAAAACTTCGGTGACGTTTCGACATGACTCAAATTTTTGGGGCCAAAGAAGCACAGCTGGACACATGGGCAGTCAGAGTTGGAGCGCCAATTCTGAACGAACACCATCAAAATTGTTCGTCGTTCGTCCACATCTCAGCTCTTCTACTCTCCTCAAACTTTTGGTCACAAATAAAAAGTGATGCAAATTTTATATCCAAGGCTGATAAGAGCCCACAAATGTCAAACCACCTGAGGACCTGTTTGAGCTGCGCGCGTAGAGATTCAACCGAATGTCGTTTGGTCTTCTTGTGCGTCGACTTGATGATCGAGCGTGTTGTGCTGCGTGCACTGTCGGTTCGTCGTGTCCTGCAGATGTCAGTCAAAACACAACTCTCACGCCCCATTCCATCAAAGATATTTTAATTCCTTCCTAATTAGTATACATACCATATTTTAATTTTATAACATTGGATTTTAACAAAAAATGCTGTAGGCCAGACCAGAAATGTACATATGCTCTTTGAGGAACGGGGCACACAAAAAGCACTTCTCTGTTGTCGCTCAGACAAGCGCTCCCATTGTAATGAGACTAACTCAGTTGGTCTCAACGCTGTGCAGTACACATGTCCTGCTGAACGATTGAGGCCTACGGCACAGGGGAAGCAGAAATCAGAGACACAACACACGCCATTTCATTGAATTAATTCTTTGTGTTCACGTGGGAATGTACATTGTACAATGTCTATGTGGCATGTACATAGTGCTGTGTTCATGAGCACAAGTCCCTCATCGCATATCATTATGATTGCTCATCACATACAGTGCCCATGCGTATATAATGTAGAACACAATTGTTTCGGTGCATAGAAATACCGACTATAAAGTGCACCGCAGCGCTCAACCGTACTTACCTTGGTGAGTGGTGCGTGACAGCGGTTAGTAGTGTGCGTTCCAACAATGTCTGTCGAGTCCGGGTGTCCGATTTGTGTTGATTGTGTACGATCAGATTCGGTTCGCTGGTGACATCGATCTGATTCCTCGTCGCTTGCAGTCGTCCGTAGTCAGCAGCACAACAACTGTCATCCAACAACAACATGTAACCAAGTGGACAACCGGTCCTGTCGCCAGCGCTGCGATACAAAGTTGTCCTACGCTGACGACCATCCATGTCATTAGGGCACCGCCATGACGCATAGAAATCCGGTTCTGAACTACTCACGTACAGACCACTGAGATCGGACGTGACTGGATGAGGGGCCAATGTGGCGCAATCCAATGACGTCACCGAATAGTGCACATCGTCAACCTGGTCGTTAAAGTTCACCACGGCGTCGTTTATGTCCGTGTTGTTATAGCTGCTGCGAGCCCCGACCATAAGTGACAACGGCGGACTTGTACTCATTATGTGGCCATTTCGTTTGGCCTGCTGCAATGCGAGTATGTAGTTTACGACAAAATTCGTGCTGCTGCCATACCTCAAAGAAACTTCAGCAAAAATGGCAACACCGCTTTTCAACATGTACAGCAACCGACAAGAATTTTTGTCGCAACAAAAAAGTTGAAGATGCACTCATGCACGACCATGAAATATTTCTGTACAGGCCCAGGCCGTCATGTCATATTTGACGACAAGGACTACGACCACGGTCGTGTCACTCGTCGCCTGGATTAATGCCTTGGATCTTGCCTTTGTTAATGCGATATGTATACCTAGCGCACATTTCATAGAACGCGTATGTACGTCAACTCAAAGCAGCCCTGAGTGAGCGCGAGGAATAACAGCGTTCGGCGTGAGTTGATGACTTTAATTGACGCTCTTAGTTAACACATGACAATAAGCCGAAAATTTAGGGCAGTATTACCACCCTGCGAACCGTTCCACATTTTGGCACAACAAAAGCCAGTTCCTGTAATTTCCAAGACAGGCGCACTGTCACGATTGTCCATCTGTGCATGCACAATGTCAACGATGCGCAAACATTATGACGATGAAATCGGCTTTGCTAGACGCCAGTGTGGACAAAAAACAGCTGCTCCCACACGGGCACAAATTATTTTCAAGACGAAAGAGCGCGACGTGTTTTCCTAATCAATTTTTGTTCGAGCAAAGAAGGACTTAGCAATTCATTTGACGCGCTTTGGGAACGGCCACAAAATAAAGCCTTTTTCTCAACACTGTATGTAACTTCTGGCACGGGGCAGTGGGGCGCACATAACAGCGGATAGTCGCTTTCCGGGAAGCAAAGTGTGAATGAAAGTCAATGTGGAAATTAAATTCCATTTCGTCACATGCACCAGCCCTCATATTAGAGGATAGTGTTCGATTCACAAGGTACGGCAGCAGGCGCACGAAAATAATTACGGCTCAGTCAAGAGCAAAACCTACAACAATGCACGGAAATACTGGACATGTACATTTAATATTGACACAATTTCAGTGCTTCATGGCCTTGTTAAACTTGATGCAGTAGAGGAACGCCAACACTGCACGGTAAAACTTTATTTTTGAATCAACCGCACCAGTGGTAGTGCGATATGCTGAAATCGAAGTACTGTAGGTATAGTATTTCGACCATGACATGTCATGTTTGCATCTCACTTGCCCGCTGTTGTGCGCAGTTGAGCTCTTAAACCAATTGCCTGCGACCCTCGGCAGTCGCAAACATTTGATCGCAAATGGCGTCCACTCGGAATCGCCACTGCTCAAGTGCCCTTGCTACTTTTTAAGTGGAACGTTCACAGTACAGGCACATGCAACAGTCGAAGATTGCTGCAGTTAGCAATGCGGAAATGGTACACAATCTCTAGTTCGTTATTTTGCCACCTTGGCAGCTCATGCAGACAATTTAAAAAAAACATTGACTGATAGGGCATAAAATATCGCGCAGAAACCGCACGATTCAGTCTAAACTTTGAAACTCGCAACCGTTGTGTTTCTTGGTCTAGCAGCATCCAGTGTGGGGCCACGTACACCACGAATGCACGCGAGTGTCAAAGTGACAATGGTGTAATTCTCATGAGAATTCGACGGTTTGCTGCCATGTGTGCCGTCCAAATGCCAAAATGTTGGTGTGAGCAAAAAAAGCCAAAATTAATGAAGCGACGAAACGCATCTGTCAAACGAACCGAAAAGGGAAATTGTACTTGCGCGGCTCTTCGCAAGGTCGAAGAAAAAATTGTGCTCGTGGCTCCGCGAAGGGAATGTTTTTTTTACCAATAATGGTCACATTCGAGAAACTTATGGCCACGTCACATGGCTGCGTTTAACCATATAATTCGTCCAAAGAACGAAACCAAGTGAGCTTCCGACGCCAAGTAGCATAATCGAGACACAGTGGCTTTTAAGGCCTGTCTATACTTCGTTCTCTCAGAGAACAAAGAACAAATTCTCGCGCGCTGATTGGTCCACGTATGTTCAACAGCCAATCAGCGCGCGAGAATTTGTTCTTTGTTCTCTGAGAGAACGAAGTATAGTTAGGGCTTAACAGTGAAATTCCAGTCACATGAATTGACGTGGGCCATATACTGTAACGATACAGTGGGCGCACATTGCATGTTGCCCACGATGCCAGGGTTAATGGAAAAATGCACGTTAAAACATGGAATTAATGTAGACCGCTTCCGCTAAAGAGTACGTAAGGTATACTTTCCCGCACACGCCCACTAAAGTTATGATCCAAGACTTTTGTATGAAAAAACATCTTGTTGGGTTGAACTGAGTGAAAAAGGGACGGATAGTATCAACTTCTTAATATACAGGTGTGTTTTGTGGGCATGTGCATTGCGCATATGACGCGTGGAGGGCTTTAGCCGTATTAACCAAAAGTCTACGACCGCGGCTGCCTGGGTCTCTTCAGTTAGACGGACAACCCACAAATCTGATGGTACCTACATCAAAGCCAAACTAAATAGATCAGCTTAGTTACAGCTGTACAAAGCGATACAACAAGAGCGGATGCGAGATGGAACATCGCAATGGTTGCAGATTGAGAGACAAATCGTAAGCAAAATTTGCGGTTGATCAGATTTCTTGATTAATTTTTTTGAGCGAAACACGAAAACTGGTGAGAAAGGTTACAATGACCTTACATGTTTACACGGAAAATTGATTTGCCTCTGGCCGGAACCACAGCATCAAATATACACACATTACCTCTGTCATCTGATACAACTTTCTCACTGGCAAACACCCCGCTGAAAGTTTTGATACAAAGTTTATCGCCTTCCTACATGCATAGTGTATATGTATTCAATACATAATGGGTTTGCAGTTGCTTTGCCCTGAGACGAATGACTCTGCGTTTCAGCGGTTGGCAACTGTTGGATTGACTGACTTGTATTCTGTGATGCATTGAGACACCAGTTGTATAAATGCAATCCTATTCCATTGTCTGAGGGTACGTTATCTACATTACATAGGTATACTTATGCAGAACATCACTTCATAACTAAAGGTGCAGTAACAACAAAAGTGGTTCCACTGCAATAACGCGATGTAAATTACAGTAATGCGGCCGTCTTCATATTGGGTACAGAAGCCAGTTTCTTCATTGGCAACGTGACACTATGTTTGGATACTATAAGTTGCGCTCCGGAACCCTCAAAATGCGTTTACTTTGAAACGCGCATGGACCTTAATGTATGATTATCGTGGCGAGCATTCTACCACAACTTCACACATTTTAAGTGTTCAAATCAGCGAGCATTCTACCACAACTTCACACATTTTAAGTGTTCAAATCAGTCAAATTCTAACTCTGGTAATACCAATGCGCGTATGATACTGTATAAGTACAGAAAAAATAGTATTTAAGGTACTATTAAAAAGCTGACAGAACGAAAGCAGCTTAAAGGGAAAGACCAAGATTTTTAACTCCATTTTTTGTCGCTCCACTGTATTAAAAAACGTCACGTAAACACATGATGGGGTGGTGGGGGATGGAGTTGAGGAGACATAAAAGCCGATAGGAAAACATTCATGTTTTACGAGCAATACACGTCTTCGCGATACCGGATCAAACAAAAAAAAACAGCCAAGCCGTCACTTACAGTTTCCAACTTGAGTGAGTTAGTGGCAAGTGTCACGCACGCGCCCAAACACATAAATACATACCATCGTGCTGAAAACAACACATTAGGCGCTGCTGCGGCTCGTTGTGGACTGGAATGCCAAATGAGGCGGCGCACACATTTGGTGCCAGCTATCACACCCATTACATCACTCATCATTTGCGTACAGCTCTATACGGGCCACACCATGGCGTTGTCGCACCAATGATAGGAGACGTTTCATATACGACTCCGGTGTTTTGTGTGGTGTGTACCGCGTATTGTAACCCTATGGTGCGAGTTGCTGCACAGATGGGTCTGAATGGAGCTATACGAGAAACACGCCAGCCATCATCCTCTGGACTGGTTGGGCCAAAGCACAACCACCAGCGACCACACGAACATGCGACAAACATGGACTCCGACATTGGCATGGCATGATGCGAATAGTATAGGTACAAACACATCGTGGCAGACTTGGTGACTGATTAAAAAAATGAAATGTATATCGGTGTGTGACATGAGATGGGGTACGACGCGTAAGGACCTCATAACTTTTTTTGCAAATCCCTGTCCAAATTTTGCTGTGCTCCAAATCCCGGCCATTCCTAAGCTCATCTAATGCTTCGGATCAGCTCCATAATAAATGTACCACGTGCACATGCGTGCAAGTACACATGTATAGTCCGTCCACCAGCTCATGGCACTTTATGTTGCTGCTGGGCGGTTTGTTCCCTTCCTCCACGTTCTAATGAAAGAGAAATTGAGTGTGAGCGATTTTGCAAAAAACTTAAAAAATAAGAAAATGTGTCGAAAACGATTGAATTCGATCAAATTTAAAATTAAATTAAATTAAAATCGATAAAACACGTCGATTTCATAAAAACAGCAATTTAGGAACAAAAATAATTTTTTTGGAAACTCAATTTCTCTTTCATTAGAACGTGGAGGAAGGGAACAAACCAGCCAGCAGCAACACAAAGTGCCATGAGCTGGTGGACGGACCATACATACCTACTCATGGATGGAACATGACGGCAAGGCATCATCATGCCAGGGCTTTGCGGCCGCTCAAAAGTGGCCGTTTTGAATTTTTTTGCAGCGGGCATTGTACAAAAAACAAACCCTACCGTGTTGAAAGTTGTTCTTTGCGTTTGGTTGGCGCTGTTTCTTCATCGCCGAAAACTAACCACAGCGACAGAGAGCTGAAACTTTTTCCAGGCTGTGTATTTTTGGTATCATGCTTGTCCCAGTGCGTGTGTGTGTTTGGCCCGGGTAGAAGTCGCACCAAGACCACGGTTAGGCTTCAAAGAACCATTTCCCCCCGAAATCGTGACATTTGCCAATCGCATTCGGAAAATTAAATATTTCATGAGACATGAAAGTAACAAAAATTATAACAGTATTGTTCTTCTTCTGCACTGCAATATCAGCGGTTACTATCGTCACGTCCAGGATCTTCTCTGCACAGTAATTCAAGTTAATAATGTTGCATGGAAATAATATAACATACATAATTATGAAAAAGCCAAAATAAACGCACAGCTTATGGCGAGGAAACGAAAACACAATACAAAACGCAGTGCAATGCGACAGAATTTAGAAAATTCGTCGGATGCACATATAACAACTGTGAAGGCCGATTGATTATTGGTCCGTCCCGATGCCCAGAGGCTCTGGGGGGAGGAGATCGCAAAGAAAATTTCACAAAACGGATCGGTATGTGGGCAGTCAGCCGGGCCCGCTTCTCGATAAGAATGCTGATGTGCAATATACTGCAGCTGAGATCTACATACCTACAAGATTTCTTCAGTAGTTTTCCGTACACTTTTGCTGACCACTTTGGTGTTCCTTCGCGAATAAATGATGTCGGCGTCAAACCAAAAATGTCGTGCGCTTCCGAAACTTTTGTCAAGTCCACTGCTATCTTCCAGTGCTCCGCATCCCATCTCCCCTCAACCCCGTCGACAATGTTTCGTTGGTTGATCATTGTATTGTTGCTATACTCCTTGTGCATATGTCCCACGCGTGACAATGTTTTGTGCAGGCAAAAGCCGACCATGACAAACTGCCTCAAATGAACGACGATTTTGAACTGGTTGACAGCGTGGAGGAACGCGTCGAAGCACAAAGCTTGGCGAGAGTGACCCCCACAGTTAATGCCTGAGCCTGAGACAGAGTTGTGACTGAATGTCTCCAGTATACGAGTGCAGCCTCCAACGTTCTAGCCAGCGATAGTCTCGGCGACCGAAGACGCCCACCCACTGTAATGTGAAAGCCCATTTAGCAGCCGATTTTCGAGATGTAGGAGGTGGGTCGATTTTGTGCTGCGTTTTTTCATTTCTGGCACAAACACCACGGCGCATTCGTAGTCACTGACCCGTGCCTTCATGCTGCCTGTCAGGTTTTCTCCCACATCCAATAGGCAGGTTCAGTCTGACAAGGCGTGATTTTTTTATTCAATACATATGCGTCGACGGCGGTACTTGTGAACTTTCAATCTCTTTAAATCAGTACACTTTCGACATGTGCCAATGCCACTCTTACAGCACATGACGGATATGCATTTCGCGCAACTCAAATGCGAAAACACGTGCCCTGCTTTTTGTTCCGCGTTATTTTGCATATTTCGCCCACATCTAATACACGATTCACATTCCTGTAACCTACCGTAACCTAACCGCTCGGTCAAATATGTATTTCCGCCGTGAATTTTTTTACTCGTAATGAAATTTTAATCAGGTTCACACACACCGAGGTTACGAGTGAAGGCGTATCCACAAGCCAGATAGACCGCGAACTAAGATTGGGTTTTGGCATTGTACTTGCGACGCTAACAGTTCGGTTTTTTTGTGATGTTTCATGCATGATCAAGATAACAAAGTTATGGTGTCTAGCAAAGCCATAAACCGACCAACAAACCCTTCTGAAAAGATCTATTTTGTGTTTTGTTTGTCCGTGCGTCGCTCAGGATGCTGAACGTTTTTGTCATGCGTGCGCTACAATAGTGTGGATCACCTGATTTCTTGAATTTGGTTCCATCAGGGCCGAACTCATCTGCAAACATTACAATCGGGAAAACCCATTGCAAGTGGGCTCTGTTGTTGTGTTCAACTTGCGAATAAAATCTGACAAATGTTAATGGTCTGTTTGGGTGTAATTGCATGGCCAACCCAACAACAGGGCTTGCGAGCATCCATTCAATGAATGATGTACGCAAGGCACGCACTTGCATTAAACATGACCGATTTATGAACCACTGCGGCCGCTCGGCGCCATCTTGAGGTCCACTTCTCTGCACCCAGCATTCGAATGGACCTTCATCTTGTCTCCACCTTTTTCTAATCAATTCAGGTAAAAAAGTTGTGCCGAATCTCCTCAAAAGAAAAAGTATGAATGCTATGGCACTGCCTTGCCTTCAAATCTTCATATGTATGTACTATGTTGTGCCGAATGTATCACATGTGTTCGATCTTCGATAGATTGTCATTGGCTGCCGTTTCTCCAGAACCCCTAAAGAAATTTTTATCAGTGCTCACGCGAGAGAGCTCAGAAAAACCTTTTTGTGTCAATCTCATGGCCGGACAGTTGTTTTACCCATCTCGAGGCCAAGTGTCAATCCAGCAAGCTTGCAGTGTATGTACGTATATAAGCAAACCATCGGCTCATAGCACTTTTTACACACACAGCGCATGCAGCAACACACACACCATTTTCTAAACAAAATGTGCAGTTTAGGCCAGTACTTTGATGGCTGCTTTTAATTTATCCGAATTTCATTTGCTGCTTGACACAACACTTTTCTGCACTGTTGTTGCAAAATTTGGGATGTTTCAACGGATAACTGCACAGAATAGAGGCATTCATTGACGGCAGTAACGTAGCATGCAGCTTATGTGTGCTGAGTGCCATGAACTGGCGGATTGCCTTAGCTAGTATCTCATTATGTCTACATGTGCATACCTGAGTCAGCATCAAGCAGATGGTGTCGGATACTGTGCGTGGCACATTCATTTGTTGTTGTGCTTCATGTACAGTATGCAGGTTGACTGAAGGAACACCTTCATGACGTATCCGACTGAACATCCTTCTGCTCCATCACCGTTGGTGTTTCCATCAAACCACATCACTGTAACGGATCCAGGGGTACAAAAGTGGCCCCTAAACGCTGCCATTTCCAAAGGAAAAGGAACCACAAATGGCAGTATTTCACTCTCTACTAATACCACTCTCTATGCACCTACAGTACCACCTGCAACTTTAGGTGAACTTTGCACGTACGCGTGTAGCGCGCGTGCGTACGCGTGCACGCCTTTGACGCCTGCGGGAACAATGTACATGACCGACCACCCAGCAGTGCACGGGCACTGCATGCATACGTGCGTACGCGTGCACCGCGTGCACGTGGTGCATGTGATGCATTCGGCCTCCTATACTTTTGTGTGTGCAGGCGTCAAAGGCGTGCATGCGTACGCATACGTGCTGCACGTGAAAATGCGTACACTTATTTTCAGTGAATTGCCGCGCGCGCGCGAAAGTGCCAAAATTCCGCGCGCATCGGCATATTTGTATAGTATTGGGATAAACAGTCGCCAAACTCGAAACAAGGACTGGATACAATGACTTTTCAAAAACGAGACAAACACTAGACAAAAATAGCTTTTGGATTTGGCCTATCCCTTAAAAAAGAGGTGGATCCGCCGCTAACCCACATACTCGGATGGGTATGCCAATGCTACTGCACTATGTTTTTCGCCAATTTTCCGCCAAGACGTCAGTCAGTTTTCCCATTCTGTCTGGTAACGAACTCGTTGTGTAACAGACAGATTTGGTCAGATTCATCACTATGCAATGTTTAACCAAGTGTATACCAACAACGTGATGACCACAGACTGACAGCTCTTGGAGACAACATCAGTTACATGTAGATTGCCTGACTGTCAATATGAGCGTACACACCATAATTTAACACCGAACGTTCAAAGGCCAACTACATAGGTAGGTACAGTTGTTCGTGTGCAGATTTTTTTCAGCAATATACTTACTGTGCATCCGGCAGAAAGATTGGAATCATGAAAAAGGGCGGTCATGTGAAGCCCCGTCAGACTCGGGTTCAGCTGTCAGGTACAATCGTCCATCTTACAAACATACATTACATAGTGTATAGGTACTGCACACGTAATATATCGTCATGGACGCATTTCTTGCGTGTGATGCCTGACAGAGAGGAAGAAAATTGTTCGGCATTATGTAAGACGGGACCCGTGCCTACGGCCCGGCTACAGCGCCGCGCCCGTGCCGTGCCACCCCCCTCCCCCCCCCCCCGAAGACCCGTTAGCATACCTAAAGCTACCCGTGGAAATTGACCCGTCCGAGGGAGGGGGCCACACACACATACACGTCTTCCTGTTTTAGTAGTATAGATATGTACATATATCATGAATCCGGCACCCTTAGCATGGACGTTGCGAGCTTGTGGAATAGCTCAGTCCTGCCTCAAAATTAAACGTCTGACTGCAGACTCAGATACGATATACATTACCACTGTATGCGTTTTGGCGTGCGTTGAACTTTGCACGTAGACCTCGTGCCCGACAGCACGAATCGTTCCAACGTCAATTGCGTGGGAAATTCGACACTTTTTGTGTGAATGTTTGACGTTTGCACACACACTCGGTTGCCATACCGGACTACTGCTGCTATGTATTTATATTTGCATAATTTTTGTCAGTTAAAAGATAATGAATTAGAGCGGCAACATATTGTATTGCTGCAATCAGATATAGTTGGTATGTATGTATGTACGTATATGTGCCTTTGCTGTCTATCAGGCGCACCACTGGGACAGAAAAGTTGCTGAAGTTGCTTGTACTGTGCTAGATTACACATCATAAGGTGTTTGAGGTTCGCCAGATCAAACGTGAGCACATGCCATGCACGTCTGATGCGATACCATTCCAGCAGCTTTGCCTACACATCAATGAGACTTGATTATTTTGTGGTGTATGATACATGGTCAGACATCTGTGTGATTTCATTGCGTGATCCATCATGCGTATGATACTGTCCAATCAACGAATCGGAGCTATAGCACGGTAGTGCTAAGCGGCATGTGCATCATTCCTTATAATGCGCAAAAATGAAAACTCACGCCAATTTGGCAAGTTGGCACGCCAACTTGAAAAGCCCACGCTTGAAAAACAACTTGTATAGCGTGGTCTTCTAAGCTACGCAAAATTTCATCCCACTGCGTGGCGAAGCAAAGTTTCATCCCGAAAGCGCGTTTGCGGGCAAGATAAAGTTGACATTTTTGAAAGAGGTTCGCCCCTTTTTTCAGCAAATAACGGGCCAGAGCCCAGCCCAGACATGGCACCTGACATCGGTAATGTTGATATTGCATATAGGATTTTCGTACCCGAGTAACATAACGATGCTATCGCCGACTTTAAAGCTCCACGTCTTAGACGCGTTCCAGACCACGACTATGACCTCTTGCACTGAAAGTGTTTTTCTAAATCAAAAATCACGGCGAATGTGTGTTTTTGTGACGGCTCGCTTCGAACGACACTAAACAAGTGTTATTCATCTCTAAAAGAACAATACTTCTGCTCATACGCACATATCAGAAAATATGATTCAAACAAAAATTTGCGTGGCCGAGATGTCTAACGCCCATGAATCAAACCTGAAGAATCAGGGTTCAATCCCACGACTGACCACTAAAAGACGTTTTTTACTTTTTCGGATCTTTTTGTTTTGTTTGAATACGAATTTTATTTGTATTGAAGTGTAGCGCTTCACAGTATAAAATGTCGATGGAAGAAAGAAATGTGCCACTAGGGCATATAAAACAAGGATATGCAACTTGATGAAACTGCATGACGCTTGATACTAGAGAACCTTGCATCATGAATTCCGCACTATAGTGGAAAAGCAGTCTTTGGAACTTGTGGAAACACACAAACCAAATGGTCCGCACGCGTGTTTCCACTTTGCTGAATAAAGACTGCTTCTCGACTCTTGGCGTAATTCTTGATCCAAGTTTCTCTGGTATCAAACTTTTTTGCAGTTCCACCATGTTGCATATCCTTGTTTTATGCCCTTCGGGCATATTTTTTTCTTGTGAAATTGTGCTCGCAGCTTCTGTTTGATGTCATGTGATCACACTAAGCACAAGCACGCACATTTGTGCATTAACCCAATTTCAACTGCATGCAGATACACTGACGTTAGATTTACGTACCCAGTACCACATTATCTCTTTTGTACAGTACAGTAGATGAGGAGCTTGTATTGCACAATGGGCCAATTGCACCGCGAATACAGCACACTTCATATCGTTCATATCGTCCCTATCCGCAAACACAAGCGCATTGTTTCGAAGAGCAACAAGCGAGCCCATAAGATCAGCGCTGTGCTGCACCGGCTGTAAATTGTTTTCAAGCAAGCATTGCCCCGTTAACACTATCACATAACCAACGGAAACGGCGCTACTATGTGGCAACCGTGATCTTTCTTGAGATCGACCGAAACCAAATGAATACTGCATGTCTGGTGCTCACGGTATTATAGAACTGCTGGTTGCTTTGCGCCCAAAACACGAAGACTAAAATACTACGTACATATGTATACATATGGTATAACGTTAAGTCCAACCATTTGCTCAGGAACAAGATTATTGGACGTGTTTCGAAATGTTTCGCCCCCTCGCCCCACCAACTGCCCGGTTTTCGCCAGAGGAGTGTCAACCAGCGCTCCACCCCCAAATCAGCGCGATAAAAACAAGGTCATTGACGTTTGTTGCGCAATCCTAGTCCATCCAATATTACAGTACAGTACACTGTATGATGTATGTAGGTACGCTTTTTCAATTCCACTTGCAAACGTGACTCCTGCCAGACGCACGCACTGTAGTTGACAACTGGGGATATAGGACTACAGTAGTTCCCTGGTATTAGGTATACGTCTTGCGTCCTATACTACGAATGAACCTTCACATTCACGTTGCCAGAGGGTAATACATAACCCCATGACTTCTCCGAGTAATGTTGAAATGAGGCCAAAGCTCATTTAAAGTAACCACGATCATACTACCTATGGTACTATGGTACTATGTATGTATCTCTCTAGATTCGGATTCCATTAATCGTCTGTCATACGTACAACACTGACCATACTTTTTACACAACATTTGAGCGCCCTCGTACCAAGTTGTATCCCTGGAGGAGATGCAGGTTCCGACGCTTTTTGGACCAAGTGGCTCACGGAGGCCGCTATTGCTTTGTTTTATTTGCTGAAGCAAATAGTGACCACTGTGCTCCCCTGATCGTGCTATTGTTTCAGTGTTTATTCTGGGATCGTTATCATTTTGCTGCGACGCCTTGAATGATCTTTTGATTTCTTTTGTCTCTGCGGGTAATTTTCTCAGCTGCAACCAACCAGGAGTTGGAGAACCAACAAAAGTTCTGCTCAGACGAATGGAGATCTATCCAATGCGAATGTCCTTGTTTTAGGTATTTCCTTGAGAATGGCTGATTCTGTCAAAACCACATGGTACAGTACTTGCTGAGGTATGTATGTACATACATTATATATGTAGGTATACACACCTTCGTCTTTCAGGGACCCATTCAGAGACGGACGTCAATAAACGGCGGCAGCACCCATCAAGCCAATCAGCATGCAGTTCAACACATCCCAGTTTTTTATCGTCTCCTTTCTGTTGGTGTTGTGCACCGTGAGGCAGTGTGTCGCCTATGACGATTACGAAGGATATCAACTCGAACCGTGCGTTTCTGTGCCCGTTGCTTGGCCACTTGGGGAACTACCGTTTTGCAACTGCCCTTGGCTGTTTCCGCACAGAATTAGCTTGGTACTGGGGCACCTGTGCGTGTATGTACATTATACAGTACCAGCTGCAACTCTGGGTGAACTCTGCCGTATTCTACGCATGCAGCACGCGTGCATGCGCATGCACGTCTGTGACGCCTTTGGGTAGGCATGCGTGCTGCACGGGTTCGAAAACCCCTGGTAACCTGTCACTTTTAGCATGTTTTAAGCTGTTTCGTATGAATTTCTCACACATCCATCCATCCTTCATTTCTTAACCCAGTGTATAGCTACGTTTGGGCCACCCTACACATATACGATACCGGCACAATCAATTCTGTTTTCTCTTTTTTTCAGAACCTACCAGAAGAGACCAGTGAAAGCCAATGCAAAATTTGTAAGGTGAGATCGACTACAAAACATTCCAAGTCATTTCTAATCCAAAGGTAAAAAAGCTAGTGCTTGCTTCGAACTTTAAAATTTTCATACCCAACTTCTGGGATCACGAACACCCAAATTGCGTACATTGCCATGAAACATGAAAATTTTCGCAATTATTTTTTTCGCTGCTCTTGTTATCGACGCACGATGCAAATTTTCGTTCTCAGATTCGGCAAACGAGGCGCGGCACAGCCGAACAGCAAGGCTTGGATGCGGTTTGGCAAAAGGGAGCCAGCGAAGGCCGCCGGCAAATTCATGCGCTTCGGGAAACGCGGTTAAGTAAATCAGTGATCGCAAAATGAAATTTCTTAGGCGTCACATGTTCCTGCGAAATCAGGGTCACGCACCTTTATTCTGGTCCACCAACTAAAACACGACACGGGAGTGCTGCACTGTTCACATGCGGTTTTCTTCCCTAACATGCAGGTCTTGTCCTCGATATGATCTTCAGCAAATATTATCAACTATATCACTTTTTATAAAATATTAATTTCCTAACTGGAAGGCCCACAAGCTTGAGGCATCTCCCGCTTACATA